>SKCR01051676.1:0-161706 GCA_019454045.1 Zanthoxylum bungeanum | reverse complement strand
AGAGCTTGGAAGGATCAAAAATTGCTTGGAGCTTCTCTTTTCTGTTTGGCCGAAACCCTCACTGCACAAAGGAGAAATTTTTTGTTTCATCAACGCATCCGCATTCCGATCTTTGTGAGTATGATTCCGCCATACTTCAATATTGTTCATTCATTATATGTTTTGCTTGTTCTTTTGATCTTGGGACATGGATTAGATTTTCCAACACTATCCTCTATGTATTTATTATGCCAATCAATTCTTATTTAGTTTAGCAGTTTATAAGCCAAGAATCCTAAGTTATTCTAACTCCCTCCCCCGAGTTCCAAGTGAATATATTATCAATTACAGTCTTCGATATCCATATAAAAATCTAGTAATTAACAATTCATTACGCTATATGATTCTTTATTAGCGACTTCAAAGTGATTATAGATTCTCCTGAAATCTACAAATTTCCTAAGTTATATTCTATAGATCTTATTCAAAATTTCTCTCTCATGAGCGATAGATTCTAAAAATGCATCATCTTAATTTGTGGCCAACAAACAAGAAGCATAAATGCAAGAGAATATAAATAAACTGCTTCAAAACTTTATAATAATTAAATTGACAATCAACACATAGGTTCAAGCATTGGCTACATCATCCTCTAGAAAAATAAATTCAGTTCATGACTAAAGATAAAAACAATGAAAATAAGGTCACGAACATATTAGACATCATTAGAGTTTGAAGAAATAAACTAGAAGATTAAACCATAATCGAATCCATTCGCCTTTGAACGTAACCGCATTTGTCTCCTCTTGTCACTCTTCAATCTTCCTCCTTGGATCTCTCTAAAATATTGTTTAGAACTCTTGAGTTGTGTTGGTCTTCTTTTAGGGTTTTGGATGAGCTTCTATATTTATAGGGAAGTGTTGGAGTCATTGTGCATGTAAAATATGACTTTAATAAGATTATGGAAATCACTAATTTGGCATCCTGAGGAGGCGCCGCGATGCCAAAAGTGGCGCCGCAACGCCACCCTATTTTTCAGGATTAGCATTTTTGCGCGTATCCAGCTTTCCTGCGCGCTTCCGATGCTTCCGTTGGGTCCCAAATCAAGTTCATTTGCCCCAATATCCGTGTTCCAATGCTTCATATCAATAAAACATAAAATAAACTACAAAATACATTAAATGATACGGAATCTAACAAAATAGAAAGCTAAGAATGCAGGAAAAAATGGGTATAAACCAAAATTATTAGTATATTCATATGTTTGATGTATATATGTATATGTGTGACGATTCTGACGATAAATCAATGTTGTCATGTATATGCTTGTGTATGAGAAATCTTATGATGTGTTTAAGTCACGTTATATGTGTGAATGTGTGTATATTTTATCGGTTGATGATTTCGTGGTGTAGTAGTCGAGCTGGTTACGAATCTGTTTGGACGATATTCATCTCATACCTATTCTAAAATAGGTAATGAGTCCCATAAGAGCATTGTTTGTGTAAGTCAGCCTTATGTATGTATTGTTTTGTTATGTGTTCTTTGATGTATTAGCCGTTATGTATGTTTTATTATCGGTTACACGATGCTTTTATGTATGTTTGAGTGTATGTGTGTATATGATATAACTCGTGATACGTATGAACTGTGTATGTTTTCGTGGAATGAATGTGTAACATCCCCCTTATCGGGATGCTACTGGCATGGAATAGGGTGCCTTATTCCCCTGAGCCTCTGACTATAATCAATACTGCTAAACATATATGAAAATACAACTCATGCATAAGGACCATTACCTAACTCATAAACATGAAATGCAACTTAATACTCATAACTGCATACCTAAATATTCTTCTCTTTACAACTCTTGTTCATAGACACTTTAACTTAATATAATAATTGATATTTGATACATGACTTTACTATGACTATGACTGAACTCTCTATTTGACTTGATCTGGTGGACCAAACACCCTAGTGACTGTCATCAGTATTCATCCTCTCGAGCTCATCCTCCCGGTATACCTGAAAAAAAAAAAACTGGGAGTGGTGGGGGGGTTAGATCATTTGAACGACCTAGTGAGTGGACAGTTTAAAATGAAAACTGATTCTTTCAGAAAATATTTTAGAAAAATCGAAGTCCTCCCAAAAAATATTTTTTTCTGAAATCTCTTTTTTATCTGAAAACACCTATTTTTCTGCAAAACTATTCTGGAAATCTTTTCTCAAAAGTACTTTTATAAAATTTATCTTTCCATAAAATATGTTTCTGGAAATCTTTTTCTGAAAATCTATTTCTAAAAAATCTATATCTGTATCGTACTACAAGTGTACAGTGTCAAATTTTAGTAAAGATGAGTGAAGAGTGTCGAACCTACAGGGGTTGTGTTCGACTCACATAAAGTACTATAATTATTAAACCTAACTTTATTTAGAAAACAACTATTTGAGATTAAACTACTATTAAAACTAAAACTAATGGAACAAGATATTAAAACATTTGATATAAGTACTCCAAAGAAGAGATAGATTCTATAGTCTGATTTCACCTAGTTATCCCTTATGTATTTGTCATGCCAATTAATCCTTATTCCATTGCATTGTTTATAAGTCAAGAATCCTAAAGTATTCCACTCCCTCTCCCGAGCAATAGTGAAAATATTATTAATCATAGACTTCGATATCCCTATAAAAATCTAGTAATTAACAATTCATTACGCTTTGTGATTCTGTGTTAATGTCTTCAAGGGAATTATAGATTCTCCCGAACTCTATAAAACTCTTAGGTTATATTCTCTAGATCCTATTCAAAATCCCTCTCTCCCGAGCGATAGATTCTAAATATTCATCATCTCAATTTGTGGCCAACAAACAAAAAGCATTAAACACAAGAGAATATAAATAAACTGAATCAAAACTTTTTATAAATCAAATTAGCAAACAACACATAATTTCAATCATTAGTTACATCATCCTCTAGAATAATGGAGTTAGTTCATGACTAAAGATAAAAACATGAAAATAGGGTCATGAACATAATGGACATCATTAGAGTTTAAAGAAGAAAACTAGAAGATTAAATCCGAATCGAATCCCTTCATCTTCAGGCGTCACCACCTTCGTCTCCTCTTATCGCTCTAAAATCCTCCTCATTGGATCTCTCTAAAAATATGTGTTTTGAGTCTTTTCTGTGTATTAGCCTCTTTCTTAGGGCTTTGGACGAGCTTATCTATTTATAGAAAAAGTCTTGGGGTCCTTGTATATGTAAAACACTAAAATTTGATGATTTTAGGCTTCAGTCACAAAGCCGCAGTGCCCAACTTGCGGGAAATATATATGTGGCATTCTGAAGAGGCGTCGCGGCTCCATAAAATAGCGCCGAGGCTCCAGTCACTTTTTTGGCTTGCTGATTTATGCACTTTTCGCTCTTCCCGTGTGCTTCCGATGCGTCCGTAGGGTCCAAAAAACACGTACAATTGCTCTTATATCCATGTCATAATGCTTCCTAAAATATAACATAAAACAAACTACAAATACATTAAATGATACGGAATCTAACAAAATAGTAAGCCTATAATGCAGGAATAAGTGGGTATAAACCGCACTTATCAACACCCCTAAACTTAAGATTTTGCTAGTCCCGAGCAAAAGAGAAAATAAAAACTAAATAAAAAAATAACAAAATTAACTAGGCCACTTTCGTAGGGATCATGCTTGTATTTAGCATATGCAACAAGCCTTTAAACCCCTAGGCGACCCTAGTGGATGAATTATAGTCTCGTGAGGGCTTACGGCGAGGACACCTACAAATGTCATTCATAACATGGAATCATGCAAAAATATAATAATAATTATAATTATAATAAAAGCAAAGAAAATAGTCCCGATAGTTATACATAATGTTGTCCTCAAAGAATGTCTACCAATGAAATCAGAGAACCTTCAAATTACGCAATGCAAGTCAAATCCAAGTTCTTGAATAAATAATCTAAGCCAGACTCACAGTATGTGTGTGTAAAGGTTTGGTCACAGCTCGACTCATAAGTAAGCCAACTCGACGATTTCGTCTCAAAAAGTGAGATCTGATGGGTCAAACCAACCTAGATATCTCAAAAGTACTCTGAATTTGCATTTCTTGTGCTCAGTATGGTATGATTTGTTTTTCCTTTTTCTTTTATTTTTCTTTATTTTTTTAACACACCAACTCTTTAAGTATCATCATCCTTATGGTAGTCCTAACACTCGCCCATGGGTAGCTTCGCGCTTATCGGTTATAGGTGGTTTAACTTTTTCTTTGAAAAACAAATTTTTTTCAATTTTTTCTTGTTTTTAACCATACCATACCATACATCATAACACTAGCAAATCGAGATAGATATCTAAGAAAATGGTCATTCATCGCCAAGAAATTTCTTCAACCTGTCACTTTGCCAACTACCTAAAACCATTGTTAAGTACTTACAAGTCCAACTTAGATCACCTACTCAAGACATCAGATAAAAATCAATTGGGAACTTATCATTTCTAAGATTTCATCTAAAGCAAACAAAATTCATCATTAGACTTATGGTTTACTATCTAAGACTAAAAACATAAAATAACAAATTAATTTTTAAAAAATTTTTAAATTAGCAGGAACTATCACTACATGCACACGCCCCCAAACTTAAAATTTTCAATCAATGTAAGAAAATCATAAAGAAACAAGAGTGAGGAACAACACCACCATGCATGGAGTTGATCAATCTCCTACTGGTCAGAATTTGATTACGCGGGTTGTGTGGGTTGCGCAAATACCTGCATAAATAGCATGCAAACTAATAAACTCTCAAATAGCACACAATAAAATAAAATGAAATAAAGAAAACAAAAATAAACAAATGCAAAATACAAGGGTTGCCTCCCTCCTAGCGCTAAGTTTAACGTCTTCAGCCAGACATTACCACCCAAATGGTCATGGTGTCTTCCACGTAGCGGACCAGGTAGACCCATGTGCTTTCTTCTTCGGCATCCATCTGTGATTAAGACATGAAAAAATAGTTTTTGGATGGCTGTGGCAGTTTATCCATGGATGTTCCTCCAGGGTCCACTGATTTTGGGCTGTACATTTGGCAAAATTGGCTCGACCTCCTTTTTAACATTCCAGGGATCATCTTCAAGTGAGCACTGACCGGCGTAAACACATACGTATAACGCAAGCGCACGTATCGTTCAAGTAGTATAAAAATATCGATCCCACGAGGACTTAATTCCTATTGTTGTTATTAATTATTGATACTATTTATTTACAAGAATCTAATTATATGGAGAAGGGAATTGATGTCTTTTGGTTGGTTGAATGTGGATTTGCTAAAAAACAGACTCAAAAGAAAATACTAAGGAAAATAAAAGAAAAGACTCAAATATCTAGACACGTGACTCCACACAATACTATTATAAAGATGAATTGATTCTCTTACAAATGTGTAATAAATCAGTTTGCTAACCTGGAACACGAAAATATACAAAAGCCTCTGTCGATGGTCAGACGCAAATACCTAGTATAATCCAATTGAACCATATGTCTATGTCAACCAAATTACCTGGATTCATTAAGATCAAGTTCCAATTGTGGCTACCCTCGCCCGACATGTATATGTCTATCCTGTAAGGAAATCTATTAAATTGTTATTTATCCTCAAGGAAGATCGTGGGCTATTGAATCTAAGGCTGAAACCTAAAATCCCTATGTCTAGTTCATTTTAAGTTTACCACATCAATCTTATTGGTGATCAGACAACAAGAAGTATTAAGCTTAAGACTCAATAAAAAAAAATAGAGAATTACCCATAAAAAGAAAATCAATTATTAAGTGTGAATATTGTGTTTCATCACTTCCCTAAAATAAAATAAAATGCTGGGGATAGGGGATCCACTTTTAGAAATCTCAAATTAATATAATATGGAAATTGCCAGTATTATCCAATTAAGTTGAACCAGCCATGAAGGCGGTGTTATTATTTATCCATAAACCAGCCATATAGGCGGTAATTATATGTCACCTAAAAACCAGCAATATAGGCGGTGTCACATTATGTTACATAATTAAAACCAGCCATTAAGGCGGAATCAACTTTTAATTCATATTATTAAATCACAATTTCTATATTATAATTGAAGTGAGATTAATCTACCTTTACTATTTCTAATTTAGAAATCTCTCTTATTATAATATATAAATATGTGTGATATTTACCAACCAGCCATATATGCGGTATCCTGATTAAGTCAAATTAATAATTAATTACCAACCAACCAACCAGGCGGTATTCTCATTAAGTCAGGTTAAAACCAATTTATAAATAATTACCAACCGACCAATACAGCGGTATCCTTATTAAGTCAGGTTTTAAATAATTTATATATTATAATTAAGGGAGATTAATCTAAATCATAAAAGTAAAAAGCCTCACATTTACCCCAACAGTAAATTTACTACTGAACATAAAAGAACAAAAATAAAATAAAATAAAATTTTATTACAAAAAGTAAAAGTGCATAATTAAAAATACTAAAAGTAAAAATGCTTAATTTAAACTATAAAAACTTAAACACACAAGATGCAATCCTTAAAGTCCTTACAAAACTCAAGGAAGACATGATTTGAATTCTGGAATCGAGCTGAATTTATAGGCGTCAGTTGGGTGTGGGCGCGCGACGTGCGTGATTGTCGACGTGGAGTGCTGAGAGCTCGACATGTGGGATTATGGATAAGGTGATAAGGTGACACGTGGCAAGGCGGCTGGGAGCTGAATGATGGCGATGATGTGGCGACACTTGGCGAAAGTGACTGTCGGCACCATAGAATGATGACACCTGGCACGCTGTGATTGGCTGATGATGACATGGCGGTGACGTGGTACGTTGACTCGGTCAACTGGTGATGTGGATGATGACGTGGAGTGACACGTGGCGATGGTGACTGTCGGCACCGTAGGATGATGACACGTGGCACGGCGCACGTTAGCAAATTCAAACTTCTCAGATTCTGACTTGTGGACCCGGCGCACGTTAGCAAGTCTTGGTTCATGTTAGGCGTCACCAAAGGCTTGCGTGTCGCAACGTGCCAAATGACCAAAATGCCATTTTGTCCAATTTTTACTGTTTTGGCTCCAAATCACCTCGAGAGAGTCCTGAAACTTTATTTATCTACAAAATAACACAAAACACATCAAAATATTCACAAAACTCAAGAAACTATACAAAATATTAGGTTAAATGAGTGGGAAATAATGATACATTTACCACTCATCACACCCCCAAACCTAACATGTTGCTAGTCCTCGAGCAAAACATAGATTGAAATAACTAAAACATCTTTAAAATAAAATTTAACTAAGCCACTTTCGTAGGGATCACGGTTGCATTTAGCGTATGCAACAAGCCTTTAAAGCCCTATGTGTCCATAGTGGACGAGTTTTAGTCTCGTGAGGGTTTACAGCAATGATACCCACAAACATTTTACAAAAGTAAAAAGGTAGTGAAACTAATGCACACAAAAGCAAAAAGACAAGAGAAAATAGAATAAAGAAGTTAGTGACTAATCAGGTGAAACTTCTACTCCAAGTTACTAGTTGTTTTCTTTATTTCTAAATTACTGAATAAGTAAATTCTCCTATTATATTTACCATTCTCCAAATATATAGCCGACAAAATATTAAACAACTCATTTTTGCCCACAACAGTCACAAGTGCAGTTGATAAGAGAGTAATATTTTTGTCCTAAAGTTTGATCAGAATTCACACATTTTTGTAGCAATTGAATAATTTTTCTGATTTTTTTCTTTGATTTTTGATTTTTTTTTTATATACAATATGTTCCATCTATGTAGCGAGTGTTGGGTCGGTGGCTCCCAAACCAGTTGGCTTTAGGGCACTAGGTGTTAAGACACCCCTACAGACTTAATTACTAAGACTTCAAATATATATATATTTTTACAGCATCTTTGATCCATGTAGCGAGCTTTGGGCCAGTGACTCCCAAACCAGTTGGCTTTAGGGCACTAGGTGTTAAAACACCCTTACAGACTTAATAACTCAAATCTCAGACGTTTTTTTTTTTACTCCATCACTTTTTGAGATGCTTCCCTCCAATTAAACTATAGCACTGAATATTACAAACTTTTCAATTTCAGCTTATGTCCGTATGTTACCATGCATGTTGTTAATACCTGCCAACTGAGCATATGAAGATCCATTTTAATCAGTATTATGGAGAATTCACAAATTAAATAATTAAAATGAAATAAACAAAAATTAACTTGTTCCGAAATAGGTTTGAGATACGTCTCTGGAGTGAAAACTCCTTACTCAGCTATCTCTTACCAATTTCACATTTTTAGTCAAAATAAAAAAACAAAAACGCAAAATATTTTTTTAATTTTTGAAAAATTTTCAATTTTTTTGTATTTTTCGAAAAATTTTGGACTAAAATAAAAACAACACACAAACTGAAAATAAGATACTGATCAACTAATTCTCTCCCCCAAACCTAAATGAGACATTGTCCCCAATGTCTTGAACAGTAGAAGAAAAGTTTAGAAGATAATACTTGGTTAACTGAAATCCTACACGAAAAGTTAAAGGTTAAGATCCAGATTAATCCGACGCCTCTTACCACGATCGTCCTCAGACCAATTTATCTTTGAAATGAAAGGGTCAATTGTGGTTCATAGGCTAATATTTGGTCAATTGGATCCGGAGCAGTTCTGGCAGTGAAGATGAGTTCTTTTAAAGGTTTTGACACGAACCCATTTCTCCGGGCATCATCAAGAAACACACAAAGAAAATCATAAAATCCATCAACGTTAAACAGCCCAATTGGTTTCTGGTGTATGTTCAAGTTCGCCCAAGATAGCACTATAAAAATTTCCTTCAATGTGCCCAAGCCACCTGGCAAAGCAATAAAAGTATCATCACTGTTAATCATTTCTACCAGTCGTTCAGACATACCTGGCACGATTAGTTATTCTCCGTTTGATGGTCCAATAAGATTTTCCTCCGCCAAGGGTTTTGGGATGATTCCCAAAACATGACTGCCTCATTCCTGTAGGCCTTTGAAACGATCCCCATTAGTCCAAGATTGCATCCGCCATATACTAAGTGCATATTCCTTACAGCTAAGACTCGACCCAATTTCTGTGCTGCTTCTACGTATTGTGGCTTAGTACCAACGCTAGTACCGTAAAACACACAGATGTTTTCAACTCGTCTTCTTGAAGTGGCTTCCATGTTTTACTCTGGATGTCTTCAAAAGTGCAATGTGAGTTGAATTTATAACACCTGAAAAGGGTGAGTAATAATAGCACTAGTATCTTCCAAAGGACGATTGTTAGCTAAACAATAAAAGAAATCGTGAAAGGTCAAAAAGTCTAGATTATGTCTATGAAAATAAAGATAATTACAACAGAAAAGCAAATCAAAGCAATAATTAAGGCAACATAATTGTGTACGCAATACGCCATTCGCTTAGTATAAATTCATTAGGATGCGTCTCAAGAATCCATTCCTTACTCAGCCATCGCTAATGAATTATCTCTTATCTTTGCCAAACACCATTCCTTCTGTCTTATGCTTTGTTTGAGCTTTTCCCTAAAAAAATAACACACGAAATTAAAAACTCTACAACATATATACACAAAATATAAAAATAGAAATTACAATAAAGTGCATGGTTTGCCTCCCTGCTAGCGATAAATTTTTCGTCTTCAGCCAGACGTGACTGAAATCTATCCGTCAAGGAGGTTTCAGCATCATTTTGGATGTCCTATTAAAGATATTCCCATGTGCGTTGCTTTTGAAGGGTCTCTTCCAACGGTAAGGTGGTAAAAAGAGTTTTGTCTCATTCAGTGCTCGTGCCACCTTTTTTTATCTTTGTCGCTCCAGTAATTCCTGAAAAGAAAGAAAGAAAGAAAATCAGGAGGTCTTGTATGGTGCTTGACTTGGAATGGGAGTTCCATTCTGTCAAGCTTCTGGGTGATATCTTTGATTTGTACTCCCCAAAACAGTGATGTTTTGCCTGAATGCTCTGGATCTTTAATAAGTTCATACATTTGCTCCTCTATTTGCTCTGCTTCTTGCTCCACCTTTTCTTCACAAATGAATTTTAAAATTTCGGCATTCAATTCTTCATCCGTCATCTGTGAAATGCATGCTTCATAAGTGTCAATCTGAGGATGTAAAGTTATGTCAAATTTTAGGTATTCATCCTCTGATATAACTGGCTCAGGTAGCTCTTCTTCAAACATTTGTGCAATGGAAGCTCCAAGATCTTCGTTTGGAGGATAGAAAGTTCCATCCTCCTTTGTTGGTGCAGTTGGTACAAATAGCTCAGCTTCTTCATCCTCGTCAGAGTCAGAAGAATAATAAAAATCAAATTGAGACTTTGTTGGTTCAGGCTCCTGAACTGATACCTCTGATTCTTGATACTGCTCAGCCTCGTCCTATGTTATGATGTCATGATGAATCTCAGGATATTTGAAGGCTTCTTTAGTATTATTTGATTTTGCTCCGTGAGATATGTGATTCGGGTTATCTGTTAATTGTCTAACTTGATCTGTCATCCTCTGTATAGATGCCGCTTGACTCTGAATTTGTGATCAAATTGAGCTTCCCGTTCCTCGAGCCAATCTTTGAGCATGTCAACAACTGATCTTTCGTCTGATGGTTCTGGTTCTTGATGAAGATTGTAGATGGACGGTGGATAAGATGGAAAATGTGATGATTCTTCATACCTTGAATGATTCCGAAAATTATGCCACTCTGAAAGGTATATACATTGATTGCTTGGGTGGTTACCATCACACATTTCCTCATTTCGTTATGATGAGCAAATGTAGTATTGCTTGATTCTGACATCCAGTGATAATTGTTGGGTTGGACAACAGGCCTCAGAAAACCAGACTGTTGCTCCCAGATTTGGGGTGTATCTTCTTCTAGTAAAACTCGTAATCTTTCAATCTCCCAATAATGTTCCATTTTTCAACCACCTGAAAACAAAAAAAAAAGAAAAAATTACAGATAAATATAAAGAAAATTAGATACAAGTAAATTAGATAGCTTCAAAATTAATAACTCAAGAAAAATAAGTCCCCGGTAACGGCGCCAAAAACTTGACCGGCGTAAACACACACGTATAACGCAAGCGCACATATCGTTCAAGTAGTATAAAAATATTGATCCCACGAGGAATTAATTCCTACTGTGTTATTAATTATTGATACTATTTATTTACAGGTATCTAATTATAGGGAGAAGTGAATTGATTGTTTTTGGTTGGTTGAATGTGAATTTGCTAAAAAACAGACTCAAAGAAATACTAAGGAATATTTATTTACAGGTATCTAAATATAGGGAGAAGGGAATTGATTGTTTTTGGTTGGTTGAATGTGGATTTGATAAAAAACAGACTCAAAAGAAAATACTAAGGAAAATAAAAGAAAAGACTCAAAGATCTAGACACGTGACTCCACACAATATCATTATAAAGATGAATTGATTCTCTTACATATGTGTAATAAATCAGTTTGCTAACCTGTAACACGAAAATATGCAAAAGCCTCTGTCGATGGTCAGACGCAAATACCCAGTATAACCCAATCGAACCATATGTCTATGTCAACCAAATTACATGGATTCATTAAGATCAAGTTCCAATTGTGGCTACCCCCGCCCGACAGATATATGTCTATCCTGTAAGGAAATCTATTAAATTGTTATCTATCCTCAAGGAAGATCCTGGGCTATTTAATCTAAGGCTGAAACCTAAAATCCCTATGTCTAGTTCATTTTAAGTTTACCACATCAATCTTATTGGTGATCAGACAACAAGAAGTATTAAGCTTAAGAGTCAATAAAAAACTAGAGAATTACCTATAAAAAGAAAATCAATTATTAAGTGTGAATATTTTGTTTCATCACTTCCCTAGAATAAAATAAAATGCTGGGGGATAGGGGATCCACTTTTAGAAATCTCAAATTATTATAATATGGAAATTGCCAGTATTATCTAATTAAGTTGAACCAGTCATAAAGGCGGTGTTATTATTTATCCATAAACCAGCCATATAGGCGGTAATTATTTGTCACCTAAAGACCAGCAATATAGGCGGTGTCACATTATGTTACATAATTAAAACCAGCCATTAAGGCGGAATCAACTTTTAATTCATATTATTAAATCACAATTTCTATATTATAATTGAAGTGAGATTAATCTACCTTTATTATTTCTAATTTAGAAATCTCCCTTATTATAATATATAAATCTCTGTGATATTTACCAACCAGCATATAGGCGGTATCCTGATTAAGTCAAATTAATAATTAATTATCAACCAACCAATCAGACGGTATCCTCATTTAGTCAGGTTAAAACCAATTTATAAATAATTACCAACCGACCAATATAGCGGTATCCTTATGAAGTCAGGTTTTAAATAATTATATATTATAATTAAGGGAGATTAATATAAATTATAAAAGTAAAAAGCTTCACATTTACCCCGTCAGTAAATTAACTACTGAACATAAAAGAACAAAAATAAAATAAAATAAAATTTTATTACAAAAAGTAAACGTGCATAATTAAAAATACTAAAAGTAAAAATGCTTAATTTAAACTACAAAAAAATAAACACACAAGATGCAATCCTTAAAGTCCTTACAAAACTCAAGGAAGGCGTGATTTGAATTCTGGAATCGAGCTGAATTCATAGGCGTCAGTAGGGTGTGAGCGTCGCGACGAGCATGATTGTCGACGTGGAGTGCTGAGAGCTCGACACGTGGGATTCTGGATAAGGTGACACGTGGCAAGGCGGCTGGGAGCTGAATGATTGAGCTGATGTGGCGATGATGTGGCGGTGACGTGGCGACACGTGGCGAAAGTGACTGTCGGCACTATAGAATGATGACACGTGGCACGCTGTGATTGGCTGATGATGACATGGCGGTGACGTGGCACGTTGACTCGGTCAACTGGTGATGTGGATGATGACATGGAGTGACATGTGGCGGCATGTGGCGGCATGTGGCGATGGTGACTGTCGGCACCGTAGGATGATGACACATGGCACGGCGCACGTTAGCAGATCGGCTATGATGGTGACACGTGGCATGGCGCACATTAGCAAATTCAAACTTCTTAGATTCTAACTTGTGGACCCGATGCACGTTAGCAAGTCTTGGTGCATGTTAGGCGTCGTGACGCTAAAGGCTTGCGCGTCGTAACGCGCCAAATGACCAAAATTCCCTTTTGTCCAATTTTCACTGTTTTGGCTACAAATCACCTCCATAGAATCCTGAAACTTTATTTATCTACAAAATAACACAAAACAAATCAAAATATTCACAAAACTCAAGAAACTATACAAAATATTAGGTTAAATGAGTGGGAAATAGTGATGCATTTACCACTCATCAAGCATTGACCCTTATTTTCCTCTTTTTGCAGTGCTTTGGGAGTTGTTTCAGGTCTAGCTGCGGAGAATCTTCCTTTATCCATGGTTGCACTATACTCGTAGGTTGCTGAAATACTGATTCACCATGTGAGTTTGTAACTCTCTTCTCTACTATATCTACCATGTGACATTCTGCATCACCTTGATGACTTGGCATGGCTCTGAAAACACTGAAGATGACTTCTTCATCTTGAACTCTCATTTTCAATTCACATTTGTTCTCTTCTTCCGTTATTGTTTCCTCTTGAAATACAGCTTCTTTTTCTTTACTGCCTAAGTCCTGAGAGGTGTCTTTAATCTCTTTTCCGCTCCTAAGGGTTATGGCTTGACACTGCTATTTGGGGTTGACTTTAGTATTACTAGGAAACACTCATTTCTGTTTATTGGCCATGGAAGAAACAATCTGCCCAATCTGCAATTCTAAGGACTTTATTGTTGCCCATATATTGCCCATATGTGTTTCAATGTTGTTCAGCCTTGACTAATTATTCTCAAACCTCTCTGAAGTTGTAGCTAAAAACGTGCTCATGAGGTCTTCTAAGGATGATTTCTGCTCAACTCTTTGATTATTAAAGCCATGAGGATGTTGCAAGATGTTCTCTATATTAGCATATGACAAGTTTAGATGATAATAGTTAGGCATAAGACTGCCTCTATAGTTGTTGAAGTTCTTGTTGCTCACAAATTGTACTTGCGCAAAACTTGATCCTCTGTTGGGTAAGAGCATTCCAATAGCAGAAGCATCTTCAATAAACAGTTGGTTCCTTTGATTTTTCAATACTGCTAGATGAGTCATGATGGATGATATTTGAGCTGTCAGTGCAACAATAGGATTTGCCATTACTTCTTTTCCTACTCTCCTTCCACGAAAGAAAAAAAATAACAATAAAAATCTAAAAATCTAAATAAAAATCTAAATTAAAGCTAAGGTTAATTGGTAATAGCATTAATATGAAATAAATTAACAATCCCCGGCAACGGCGCCAAAAACTTGTTGCAATTTTTTATATCGTACTTCAAGTGTAAGGTGTTAAGTTTTAGTAAAAATGAGTGACGAGTGTCGAACCCACATGGATTGTGTTCAACTCACACTAAGTACTATAATTAGTAAACCTAATTTTATTTAGAAAACAACTAATTAAGATTAAACTATTATTAAAACTAAAACTAATATAACAAGATGTAAAAACATTTGATAAAAATAATCCAATGAAAAGATAGATTCTAGCGTCTGATTTCACATATTTATCCCCTATGTATTTGTTGTTGGGGTTTTGGGCGATGGGCGCAGCGGAAGCACGATTCGGGTGAAATCGTATTTTAAAACTTTTTCAAAATATCGAATAAATTATTCAATATGTAATATGAAAAATTTATTCATATTTCACCTAAACATATTTATTCGTTATCAAATAACAACATAAATAATGTTGAAACTTCGTTAAACTTTTACGAAAACTGTTTTTCCGTAAAATGACGCAAAACGTGTTTTTGACCGAACCGACCACCCGACACTTATGGGGACTGCCCAGGTCAGCCCCAATAGTGTCAGGGCAGTTCATGGGCTGCCTGAACAGTGACGAACTCACTCTTTGGACAACCTTCACCCGGTAACGCCGTTTTTGGCCGTTTTCGCTTATTTCAACTCGGAAACACTTTCCAGCAATTGTTCCAACACCTAAAACACATCCATTACATTCAAATGACATCAAATTCATCACATAATTTCCAGTTTCATCAGATCTGATCCAGAAGCCAAAAATTTCAAATTTCAAGCTTTAAATCCAAATTTTCAAGATTAAATCAATTAATCAAAATACCAAATCAAGTCACCATATATGAACAACCCAATAACAATTCTAGGTGCCATAAGAGTGGTCATAACACTCTAGAATAGCAACTCATCAATAATTGATCAAATTGGACAATAATTACACTAATTACTTCCAAAACTACTTCACACATGCAATTCACTTCCATCTCCATCATCCACAAACCAAAGCCCCAAAAATTCAGATTTGAAGGAACCCTAGAACATTTCTAAATCATCAAGAAACAAGAAATCAAATTTCTAAGCTTAGGGTTAAGTAGATTATCTTTTAATCTCTTGAAATCCTAAACTTTTTCTTTATTTTCCTTCAATTCTTCATGGATTTGTCAAACAAATTTCAAACCCATTTTTCCTTGGTGTATTCGGCCATGGTGTGTGGAATAAGGAAGAAGAAAACAACTTTTTCTTTTAAAAGGGAATTACCGACTTTGGCATTAAGAAATAGGTATTATTGTCTTTTGACAATTTAATCAATATTAAATAAATAATAAGCTTTTTGGTAACCAATCAAATTGATACACATTTAGCCTAATAAATTCATGTCATGTGTTCAAAAAATAATTGGACAAATTCCATAACATTTATGGAAAAAGATTATTAATTAATCATTTAAATATTTAAAAATTAAATATCCAAATAATTAATTAATGTAATTTTATTATATATGTATTTTTATTTACAATAAATAACAAATAAATATATTTATGGCATGTGTCAAAATCTCATTTGACGAATAATTAATGCGTATCTAATCGTATTATGTATCAAATATAAATACACAATAATTATTGTCGGACAAAATCGCATAATGCATAAGTTATCGTTTAACCGATTAAACGATCTGAATTAACTCATTTAATCCGGTGAAATATTATGAATAATCTGTATTATTCATATCGAGTTGCCCAAGTGCTCAACGAGTACACTTCATATTGTGGGACTTTCTAAGTTTAGGTTTATCTGTCACGAAATCCAATTTCGTGTCCATAATCCACCCAGTCATGGATTATGACGACCACTGATAATCTCGCTAAACTATGCAAGCCGAGGTCATTGCATACGAATAATCCCTCTGTCACATGATATCCGTATTATACCTGGGATATCGATGAAAACGTCAAATCCGTTCGGTATAATACAGTCCACTTTCAATTTACGATCTCTAAATAAAACTCGGAACTGATTTCTGAAGTTATACCACGTCCATGGATTTACTAGATCGTAAACACGTGAGGATGCTTATGCCTTGTACACAGGACTGACGGCTCCTATCTTGATACGCACTAGATATCATGAGCATCAGTCCACACCTAACGAACAGGCGGAGGTCTGATCATGAATAGATCGTTGACGTGAATGCCATCAAAGTGTGGAGGATAACTCATATATCCCATTGCGGTATCTCAAGTCAAATAACCACCATGCTCGCTCAACTCGTGAAGATTCCTATTGACGTTGTTGTACCATCTATTAGGAAATCTTCAGTGAGTCATTCAGTGTCTTATCAAATAAATACCTAGATGTCTATACGAGTCTCCTGAGACTCATGGTTCATTGGGATAAACCATCGGACCAAGTCACGATATACGACATGTACTGGTGTCAGCAGATTTTACTAACCAACCCGTGTTAGTAAATCTTGACCAGAAACTTTATTTAAGGATATACATCTTATAGTGCGCTTCCCAATGTCAATTACAAACTACGTTGTAACTGCGCACTATATTGTAAATCCTATGGTAATACGTATCACTAAACCAGATTTAGTTTCGATCTAATCGTAATCAAATATCTAATCGTAATTAGATTGAATAAGTGCATAAAAGGCAAGGGTGCTACCATTAAATTAAGTAATAATATGGAAAATGGAATTGCTCGTATTCTTGAATCGGACATAAATACGATCCAGATTGGCACTCCGAGCACCAACCCTAACAATTTCTCCCACTTGCTCTAGTGCCAATCCATGGTATCTTATACACATCTTAATGTGTATCGCATACTCATGGCCCTCGAGAGCTCACCAGCATATAAGTGTTCCTAGAACATGCCAAGATCGTCTAAGAGTGATTTGTGTGTGAATAAAATCAAAAGAGTTGCGGAAAATACTCACATTGATCGGATGAGTTCAAAACTTTTTATGCATTTCGGTGGAAGCTCCAAGTCATTCTTGAGTGTTTCCAACAGTTGGGTGAGTTTCCCTATCACCTTGATTCACTCTTTGATGTGCTAGCAAGAACAAAAATTGAAAGAAAAATTTTCCCACCATGGAAGCATACATTCGGCCAAGATGTAGAGAAAAGAGAGAGAAAAGTTTTTGTGTTATGTTTTTCCAAAAAAAAATTACCAATTATGCCTTGCAAAAAGTGATATATCTTTTCCAAAAGAAAAAATAAAGTCAAAGTGTGTTGGAGGGAAAATGGCAATTAATACCTCTAACCACTTCCATCACTCAAGTTGACACTTGATAGACATGTGATGTAAGTTGGTGGGACCCACTTTAATTCAAAATTCAAGTGGCTTGCTCCACACACTTCGGGCTCGGGTTTGCTTAATCTGATTAAACGAATTTTCCGTTGCGACATAATTAAATCCAATCTAATTAAATAATAGTGCCCGCAAAATTATTACGAAAGTCGCTCGCAAATTAATTCTAAATTAATTCATTCGCTTGAATTAAAATCCAATTTTAATTCCGCGTTGAAATCTAATTTCAATTAATATATCCGATATATTATTTTAGCCCATTTAAATAAATTAAATAGAAAAATCCAATTTAACTATTAAATTTATTTTGCCGATTAATTTCAAATTAATCGCGTTCTCTTTTCTCGACGAATTTAATCCCAGATTAATTCTTTCTCTTTTAATTAATCCCAGATTAATTCATTTTGTTGTAATTAATCTCAGATTAATTTTCTCTTTCATAATTAATCCCAGATTAATTTTCTGTTCGACTCAAATCTCAACGGTGAATCTTCGGAAACGACCCAAGAGATCCATGGATATGTTGGCAGTAAATACGGTCATCGGACTATCCGAACAAGTGAGTACCCGGTACCACATTCCTACCGATTTACAAGACATGGTTGGCTTCTAGCAAACCATTGTGCCTACCCAATTCTCCAAAAATATTCTTTAAAGGAATATGTAATCTTTGTCAGGCATAGTATACGTAGTATTGCGTATTACGATCCTGTATCTAATTTCACTTGCTAGGACTGGGGCTGGAATTCTGTCTGCCCAGTACGAAGCTTATATCGGATCTCTGGTAACTAGTCTCTATAATCGGATAATCATGACCTAGTAATATTATCATGATGACTGCAGTACATAAGAGTACCAGTTCCGTATCCTACGTGATCATCATCTCCATATGACTGAAGTGATCATTCCATCTTGACATCACACCCAATACACTACGATTCTCAGTATACCCAGAAGAGGTGTACACAGAACCTGTTAAAGCCCCGGACGACCAAAACCAAAGTATATTGATCATCGCAAGTATTAGCGATGCAAGTCTCAGGTTAAGACCAAATACACCTACCCTAATTCGGACTCCCATAGACACATAGTCATACTTCCAATGGGATTCTGATGGGTCTATCCAGAGCAAAGCTATTTTCGTACCATCGGTAAAAAGAACCTCCTATTACACTTGCATGAGTATCCAATACCCAAATATATGAGAACTATGTCGTTACGCTTCCATAATACGCACAAGTGTAATACTATCATATTCCGCATTATCGATGTCCAGTCTCGATAATAATACGACTAGGGATATTTAATGATTAAACCTTAGTGGATTAATATTGTCTCATATCTTATTAATCTGGTACTAATCATATGGACTTTTATCATTTATATATCTAGGTAATCCAAATACAAATGATAAAAGAGCAATTTCTTTTGTCACATAGTTAATTTGTACAACAACGCCATGTTCTGTACAAATAGTGATGCTATGGGTCATAATTGTCAAAAAATCTCCCACTTGGCCTATAGCCAATCACTCAAGTGTCTAACACTTGAATATGTACGGGTTGCTCAAACTTCTGCTGAGAAATAACTTTCGTCAGCGGATTTGCAATGTAATCATCTGATGCGTTTTATTCGATCATCACATCGCCACGATGTATGATCCGATGAATCAGATGAAATAGTCGAAGTATATACTTGGATCATTGATGAGACCGTGGTTCATTAGCCTGTGTTGTAGCCTAGCTCAGCTGGTAACAGAACTACTACTAATCCAATTAGGATTATATAGATCCAAAATGCTTCTTTTGCTGCCTCAGCTGCAGCAATGTTCCGCTTTTGATATTAATTCGACAACATATCTTGCTTGGAAGATTTCCAGCTCACTGTTCCATTATTCAAACTAAATATGTACCCTTATTGTGACTTAAAGTCGTCTTTGTCGGTTTGGAAACTTGCAGCGGTGAACCTAGTCACCTCAAGTTCTCATTCTCCATAAATTAAGAAAGCATCCTTAGTTCGTCTAAGATACTCAAGGATGTTCTTTACATCAATCCAGTGACCATCACCTGGATTGGCCTTATAGTGTCTACATATGTTCAAAACATATGAGACATCAGGTCACATACATTAAAAAAACGTACGAACTCTGTGAGGGTTGTCAGCAGTTTTCTAGATCTATCCAGTAGATCTTTATTCCTAGAATAAAGCATGTTTCTCCCAGGTATTCCATGGAGAATTTTAATGAAAGCCAAGCTTTCACCGATTATATTATGGGAATGTTATTGCTAAGAAGCAATATATCATCAACTTATAGGACATTCATTATCAGTGCGCTCCCACTAACCTTCTTATATACACAAGAATCATATTCATTTTTGAATGACATCATATACCATTATGATCTCACCAAAACGTTGGTTCCAAGAACACAATGCTTGCTTCAATCCATATATGGATCGATTTAACTTGCAAACCTTGTTTGTATGTTTTGGTATGACAAAACCGTCAGGATGTTGCATACAAACATTCTCCAAAAGGTTTACGTTTAAGGAAAGCAGTTTTGACGTCCATATGCCATATTTCATAAATGAAATATGCAGCATTAGCAAGCAGTATCAAATGGATTTAATCATGGCAACAGGTGAAAAATTTTCGTCGTAATCGACATTATGTCGTTGACGATACCCTTTCTGTACAAGCCTAGCTATGTACATTTATATGTTGCCATCCATGTATGTCTTCCTTAAAGACTCATATTTAGTACCAATAGGCACAATGCCTTCTGGTACATCAACCAGTGTCCAAACATGGTTGGTATACATGGAATTCGTGGCACTTTGCCATAAAAATAGTCGATACCTTGTATCACTTCCTTATACATAGTCGGTTCGTCTTCCTCAATAAGATTGACATCTACATGAGGTGAGATCAGAAACCCATACCTCCCAGGTTGTTTTCTGACTCTCTCCGACCTATGCAGTTCTTGTGTATTCGAAGATTTTTGGTACATTTTCATCCCTAATTAACTTTTGGTGTTCCGTGAGGACTTGGTGTCTGGAATAGTATTACTCTGATTTTCATCGAGTTCTACTTTCCTCCCACTTACCATTTCATTTTGGTATTCCTCTTAGGAAAACCGCATGGAGAGCAACAATTACATTGTTCTCTTGTGAGTTGTATAATTACTATACTTTGGTTTCCCTAGGACAACCTACAAATAGGCACTTATCCAATTGGGTTCTAGTTTGGTATCATCTAAACATTTAGCGTATGCCCAGCATTCCCAAATCTTCAGGAATGAGAAACCGGTTTCTTTCCTATTCATATCTAATATAAAGTCTGTCTAATAGATTTTCATGGAACCTTATTCAAAATAAGTTGCACTGTTAAATGCGTATCCTCAGAAGGAAATTGGTAGCTCAGAGCGACTCTTCATTAACCTTACCATGTCCAACAAAGTTCGGATCTTTTATTGGACACACCGTCAAATTGAGTTGTCCCGGGAGGAGTCCACTGTGAAAGAATACCATACTCTTTCAAGTAATCTTGAAACTCAAATGTTTAAGTATTTTACACTATGGTCCGACCGTAATATTTTTAATACTTTTACTAGTCTGTTTTCTTACTTCGTGTCGAAACTCTTTAAATTACTCAAAAGTTTCTGACTTTTGTTTCTTAAGATACACATAACCGTAACGCGATGCCACATCCGTAAAGGTTACGAAGTATTCTGATGAGTGGAAAATATATCAATATTTACCGCCCCTTTTACTTAATTTTTGTTTAGTTTTCGGGTTTGATGAACGTTTTGATGTGTTTTAGTTTATTTTGCAGATAAAAAATAATATTGGGACATAATGAAATCCTTTAGGACGAAATGTGGGTCAAATAAGGGCAAAAATTGGACTTGACATATTAATTTTGGAGATTGGAAACTTGAAAGTGCGTTTTAACGAAGTGCAGTTTTGGAAATTCCAGTTTTGCGCATCTGTCGTATTTGGGCATAACGTTTTACTCCGATATTAGATTGAGCTGATTCAACTTCCAGATTAAATAAGACTCAAAGATCTACAACTTTGAAAGACGAAATAATTTCGAATTCAGAAGATTGCATGCCCGAAATTGATGAACTATCCAGAAGTATGTTGTGTGTAATTATTAAAGTCATTTTCAATCATTTTCAAAGCCAAAAATAAATTAATAAATAAATAATAAAAATTATCAAATCACCACCAAACATGATAAGGAATTAGTGGAACAATTATAATGGATTTGTTGGAGCAATTAGTGGAGCAATTACTGGAGCAATTAATAATTGATTTGGTGGATGATTGATGGAGGCAAAATTTTGCCTATAAATACCAAGCCATTTCATTTGTAAATTCATACTTTCTTCTAAGGAATTCCTTAAGAATACTAAGAAGATTGTATCTTATTTGTTTATTTATAGCTTTCAGTAATTAATTTCCGCTTTCGCACTTTCTTTTCTTTACTTTTCAGTTTTTACTTTCCGCAATTACTTTTACGCACAGTACTTTTCTTTCTTTAATTTTCAATTTTACTTTTCAGTAATGAGGAGGTAACTCCCCTTTGCTGGGGTAAAAGGTAAAACTTTTTATGACTAATATTTAGATTAATCTCCCTTAATTATAATATATAAACTAGTTAAAACCTGACTTAACGAGGATACCGCCATATTGGTCGGTTGGTAATTATTTAATTGGTTTTAACCTTACTAAACTGGATACCGCCTGATTGGTCGGTTGGTAATTAATTATTAATTTGACTTAATCTGGATACCGCCTATATGGCTGGTTGGTAATTATCATGCAAAGTTAATATATTATATTAAGGGAGATATCTAAAATATAAGTAATAAAAGTGGATCCTTTTACCTCAACATTTTCTTTTATTGTACTTTTACTTTATTTACTTTTCAGTAATTTACTTTCAGCATTTACTTTTCAGCAATTTACTTTTACTTCCCGTCATTTACTTTTCAGCAATTTACTTTTCAGCATTTTACTTTATGTCTTTTATTTTATTTAAGTTTTTACTAGCCCTAGTTATGTGTTAGTTATCTGGGGTTGTGATGAATTCTAATATCATCGGTTTATAAGGGGTTATTTTATAGTTTGGGTAATTTAAAGGTTTACTTATTAAGTCTTAAGCTTAATGCTTCTTGTTGTCTGATCACCAATAAGATTGATGTGGTAAATCTAAAATGAACTAGACATAGGGATTTTAGGTTTCAGCCTTAGATTTAATAGCCCACGATCTTCCTTGAGGATAGATAACCCTTTAATAGATTTCCTTACAGGATAGACATATACCTGTCGGGCGGGGGTAGCCATAATTGGAACTCAAACTTAATGAATCCAGATAATTTGGTTGACATAGACATATGGTTTAATTGGGTTAAACTGGGTATTTACGTCTGACCATCGACAGAGGCTTTCGTATAATTTCATGTTCCAGGTTAGTAAACCGATTTATTACACAAACATAAAATAATCACTTCATCTTTTAAAAGATATTAGAATGATTCACAACCCTAGATCTTTGTGTCTTTTGTTATTTTCCTTAGTATTTTCTTTTGTCTTTTTATTTATTTAGCAAAACCACAATCACATTCAACAATCAAACAATCATTCTCTTCTCCCTTTAATTAGATATTTGTAAATAAATAGATTCAACAATTAATAACAACAGTAGGAATTAAGTCCTCGTGGGATCGATATTTTTATACTACTTGAACGATACGTGCGCTTGCGTTATACGCGTGTGTTTGCACGGTCAAGTTTTTGGCGCCGTTGCCGGGGACTTATATTTCTTGAGTTGTTAATTTTGAAGCTATCTAATTTACTTGTATCTAATTTCTTTTTCTTTATCTGTAATTTTTATTTTTTATTGTATTTTCAGGTGATTGAAAAATGGAACACTACTGGGAGATTGAAAGATTACGAGCTTTAACGAAGATACACCCCACATCTGGGAGCAACAGTCCGGTTTTCTGAGGCCTGTTGTCCAGCCCAATGATTATCACTGGATGCCAGAACCAAACAATTCCACATTTGCTCAACAGAACGAAATGGGAAGATGTGTAATATGTGATGGTAACCACCCGAGCGATCAATGTATATACCTTTCAGAGTGGCAGAATTTTCAGAATCATTCAAAGTATGAAAAACCATCACATTTTCCATCTTATCCACCATCCATATGCGATTTTCATCAAAACAATAGAACCATCAGAGGAAGATCAGTTGTTAAACATGCTCAAAGATATGTTCGAGTTGGATGCAATGCTTGAAACAAGCCAGAATCAATTGGAAAGTATTCAGAGACAATCAGAATTCATTCAGAGGATGACAGATCAAATGAGACAATCACAGAAAACCAGGACTACATACCTCAAGAACCAGTTTCAGATGACACTGATGAAGCCTTCGAGTACCAATCATTTCACAATGACACTTCAACAGAGGAGGAGGAGGCTGAGTAGTATCAACAACCAGAGGTATCAGTTCAGGAACCCGAACCGGCAAAGTCTCAATTTGACTTTTATTATTCAGATTCTGACGATGATGAAGCTGATCTATTTGTACCAACTGCACCAACAATGGAGGATCAAACTTTCAATCCTCAAAATGAAGATCTTGGAGCATGCTTTACCATGATGTTTGAAGAAGATCTATCTGAACCATCCATTCCAGTCATATTAGAGGATGAAGACTTAAAATCTGACATTTCTTTTCATCCTCAGGTTGACAATTTTGAAACATGTATTTCAAAGATGACAAATAAATAGCTGAATATGGAAATTTTAAAATACATATGTGAAGAGAAGGTGGAGCAAGAAACAGAGCAAATGGAGGAGCAAATGTTTAACCTTAATAAAGATCCAGAGCATTCAGGAGAAACATCGCTGTTTTGGGGAGTACAAATTAAAGATATCAACCAGAAGCTTGACAGAATGGAATTTCCATTCCAAGTCAAGCAACATATAAGACCTCCTGATTTTCTTTCTTTCTTTGCAGGAACCACTGGAACAACAAGGAGCAAAAAGGTGGCACGAGCACTGAATGGGACAAAACTCTTTTTGCCACCTTACCGTTGGAAGAGACCCTTCAAAAGCAACGCTCACGGGATTGTTTTTTATCGGACATCTAAAACGACATTGAAACCTCCTTAACAGATGAATTTCAGTCACGTCTGGCTGAAGACGAAAAATTTAGCGCTAGCAGGGAGGCAACCCATGCAATTTGTTGTAATATTTTTTTTCATATTTTGTGTGAACTTTTTAATTTTGTGTGTTATTTTTATAGGGAAAAGCACAAACGGAGCATTTTTAGACAGAAGGAATGGTGTTTGGCAAAAATGAAAGCTAATTCATTAGCGATGGCTGAATAATGAATGGATTCTTGAAACGCATCCTAATGGATTTATATACCAAACGAGTAGCGTATTGCGTACACAATTTCGTTGTCTTAATTATTGCTTTGATTCGCTTTTCTATTGTAATTATCTTTATTTTCATAGACAGGATCCAGACTTTTTGACCTTTCACGATTTCTTTTGTTGTTTAGCTAACAATCGTCCTCTGGAAGATATTAGTGCTATTATTACTCACCATTTTTCAGGTACTATAAATTCAGCCCGTTATTACACTTTTGAAGGCATCCTGATTTGAAAAATAAATACATAAAAAAAAAATGGAAGCCACTTCAAGAAGACGAGTTGAAAACATCTGTGTGTTTTGCGGTACTAGTATTGGTACTAAACCACAATACGTAGAAGCAGCACAGGAATTGGGTCGAGTCTTAGTAGCAAGGAATATGCACTTAATATATGGCGGAGGCAATCTTGGACTTATGGGGATCGTTTCAAAGGCCGCACAGGAAGGAGGCAGTCACGTTTTGGGAATCATCCCAAAACCCTTGGCAGAGGCAAATCTTATTGGATCATCAAACGGAGAGGAACTGATCGTGCCAGGTATGTCTGAACGACTGGTAGAAATGATTAACCGTGCTGATGCTTTTATCGCTTTGCCAGGTGGCTTGGGTACATTGGAGGAAATTTTTATAGTTCTATCTTGGGCGAACCTGAACATACACCAGAAACCGCTTGGACTGCTCAACGTTGATGGATTTTATGATTTTCTTTGTGTGTTTCTTGATGATGCCCGGAGAAATGGGTTCGTGTCAAAACCTATGAAAGAACTCCTCTTTACTGCCAGAACTGCTCCGGATCTAATAGACCAACTCATAGCCTATGAACCACAAGTTGACCCTATTCTTTCAAAGATAAATTGGTCCGAGGACGATCGTGGTAAGAGGCGTCGAATTAATCTGGATCTTAACCTTTAATTTCCTATAGATTTCAGCTAATCAGGTACGACCTTCGTAACTCTCCTTTTACTGTTTAAGACATTGGGCACAATGTCTCATTTAGGTTTGGGGGAGGTGATTAGTTGATCAGTACCTTGTTTTTAGTTGTATGTTGTTTTTATTTTTAGTCCTAATTTTTTTTCAAAAAATACAAAAAAATTGAAAAATTTTCAAAAAATTACAAAAAAATTTTGTGTTTTTGTGTTTTTATTTTGACTAAAAAGGTGAAATTGGTAAGAGATAGCCGAGTAAGGAGTTTCCACTCCTGAGACGTATCTCAAGCCTATTTTCGAAACAAGTTAATTTTTGTTTATTTCATTTTGAATTATTTAATTTGTGAATTCTCCTTAAAACGGACTAAAATGGATCTTCATATGTTCAGTTAGCAAATATTATCAACATATATAGTAACATACAGACATGAGCTAAAATTGAAAAGTTTGTAATATTCAGTGCTCTAGTTTAATTGGAGGAAACATCTAAAAAAGCAATGGAGTTAAAAAAAAAAAAAAAAAAAAAAAAAAAAAAAAAAAAAAACTTCTGAGATCCGAGTTATTAAGTCTGTAAGGGTGTTTTAACACCTAGTGCCCTAAAACCAACTGGTTTGGGAGTCATTGGCCCAAAGCTCGCTACATGGATCAAAGATGCTGCAAAAATATATATATCTGAAGTCTGAGTAATTAAGTCCGTAGGGGTGTCTTAACACCTGGTGCCCTAAAGCCAACTGGTTTGGGAGCCATCGACCCAACACTCGCTACATAGATGGAAGATATTGTATATAAATAAAAAATAGAAAAAGAAAAAATCAAAGAAAAAATCAGAAAAATGAGAAAAATTATTCCATTGCTACCAAAAGGTGTTAAATCTGATAGAACTTTAGGACAAAAATATTACTCTCTTATCAACTGCACTTATGACTGTTGTGGGCAAAAATGAGTTGTTTAATATTTTGTTGGCTGTGTATATGAAGAATGGTAAAAATAATCGGAGAATTTACTTATTCTGTAATTTAGAATGAAACAAAACAACTATTGACTTGGAGTAGAAGTTTCACCTGATTAGTCACTAACATCTTTATTCTCTTTTCGCTTGTCTTTTTGCTTTTGTGTGCATTAGTTTTATTATCTTTTTACTTTTGTAAAACGTTTGTGGGTATCGTTGCTGTAAGCCCTCACGAGACTATAACTCGTCCACTAGGGACACCTAGGGGTTTAAAGGCTTGTTGCATATGCTAAATGCAACCGTGATCCCTACGAAAGTGGCTTAGTTTAATTTTAATTGTTTCTTGTATTTTATTTTGTTGTTTTGCTCGAGGACTAGCAAAATGTTAGGTTTGGGGGTGTGATGAGTGGAAAATATATCAATATTTACCGCCCCTTTTACTTAATATTTTGTTTAGTTTCTCGGGTTTGATGAACGTTTTGATGTGTTTTAGTTTATTTTGCAGATAAAATAATATTGGGACATAATGAAATGCTTTAGGACGAAATGTGGGTCAAATAAGGGCAAAAATTGGACTTGACATATTAATTTTGGAGATCGGAAACTTGAAAGTGCGTTTTAACGAAGTGCAGTTTTGGAAATTCCAGTTTTGCGCATCTGTCGTATTTTGGGCATAACGTTTTATTCCGATATTGGATTGAGCTGATTCAACTTCCAGATTAAAGAAGACTCAAAGATCTACAACTTTGAAAGACCAATAATTTCGAATTCAGAAGATTTCATGCCCAAAATTGATGAACTATCCAGAAGTGTGTGTGTGTAATTATTAAAGTCATTTTCAATCATTTTCAAAGCAAAAAATAAATTAATAAATAAATAATAAAAATTATCAAATCACCACCAAACATGATAAGTAATTAGTGGAACAATTAATAATGGATTTGGTGGAGCAATTAGTGGAGCAATTAGTGGAGCAATTAGTAATTGATTTGGTGGATGATTTGATGGAGGCAAAATTTTGCCTATAAATACCAAGCCATTTCATTTGTAAATTCATACTTTCTTCTAAGGAATTCCTTAAGAATACTAAGAAGATTGTATCTTATTTGTTTATTTATAGCTTTCAGTAATTAATTTCCGCTTTCGCACTTTCTTTTCTTTACTTTTCAGTTTTTACTTTCCGCAATTTACTTTTACGCACAGTACTTTTCTTTCTTTAATTTTCAATTTTTACTTTTCAGTAATGAGGAGGTAACTCCCCTTTGCTGGGGCAAAAGGTAAAACTTTTATGACTAATATTTAGATTAATCTCCCTTAATTATAATATATAAACTAGTTAAAACCTGACTTAACGAGGATACCGCCATATTGGTCGGTTGGTAATTATTTAAATTGGTTTTAACCTGACTAAACTGGATACCGCCTGATTGGTCGGTTGGTAATTAATTATTAATTTGACTTAATTTGGATACCGCCTATATGGCTGGTTGGTAATTATCATGCAAAGTTAATATATTATATTAAGGGAGATATCTAAAATAGAAGTAATAAAAGTGGATCCTTTTACCTCAACATTTTCTTTTATTGTACTTTTACTTTATTTACTTTTCAGTAATTTACTTTCAGCATTTACTTTTCAGCATTTACTTTTACTTCCCGTCATTTACTTTTCAGCAATTTACTTTTCAGCATTTACTTTATGTCTTTTATTTTATTTAAGTTTTTACTAGCCCTAGTTATGTGTTAGTTATCTGGGGTTGTGATGAATTCTAATATCATCGGTTTATAAGGGGTTATTTTATAGTTTGGGTAATTTAAAGGTTTACTTATTAAGTCTTAAGCTTAATGCTTCTTGTTGTCTGATCACCAATAAGATTGATGTGGTAAATCTAAAATGAACTAGACATAGGGATTTTAGGTTTCAGCCTTAGATTTAATAGCCCACGATCTTATTTGAGGATTGATAACCCTTTAATAGATTTCCTTACAGGATAGACATATACCTGTCGGGCGGGGGTAGCCATAATTGGAACTCAAACTTAATGAATCCAGATAATTTGGTTGACATAGACATATGGTTTAATTGGGTTAAACTGGGTATTTGCGTCTGACCATCGACAGAGGCTTTCGTATAATTTCGTGTTCCAGGTTAGTAAACCGATTTATTACACAAACATAAAATAATCACTTCATCTTTTAAAAGATATTAGAATGATTCACAACCCTAGATCTTTGTGTCTTTTGTTATTTTCCTTAGTATTTTCTTTTGTCTTTTTATTTATTTAGCAAATCCACAATCACATTCAACCAATCAAACAATCATTCTCTTCTCCCTTTAATTAGATATTTGTAAATAAATAGATTCAACAATTAATAACAACAGTAGGAATTAAGTCCTCGTGGGATCGATATTTTTATACTACTTGAACGATACGTGCGCTTGCGTTATACACGTGTGTTTGCACCGGTCATATTCATATCCACTTCTAGCCTAGCTAGACATAGGCCCACTTACGTCACTATGAACGAGGTCTAACAGATCGATGGCACTTGCATTTTTACCAAGTAAAAGGTGTTTTAGGCACTTTGCCAAATAAACTAGATTCGTAGACATCATTTGAATTAGAATCAAATTCGTCCTAGTATCCACTCTTCGAAAGTGTGGATATATGAGTCTTGTTAATGTGTCCCAAACAACAATGCCACTTTTAAGTCTCAACAGATTTTCAAAGTTTGAGCATTTGTTTGTCATATTATATGTTTGAGATTCATTTATATTCTAAATATAAATATTTTTATTCACATCTAATGTACTTATCTCAATATCATCTTTATAAACAAAACACTTAGTGTTCTAGAATATAAAGGTATACCCGCAACAGATTAAGCTAGATACAAAGATAATTTTCCTAGTCAAACTAGATACATTATAACAGTCACCTAATTTAAGTACATGCCCAAATGGCAGTTCCAAAACTTAGGTTTCTATGGCCAAAACAGCGACTCTCGTCCCGTTTCTGACTCATAGGTCGATCTCATCTAAAGCCAGTCTCCTACTAATTAGCAGATCCTGCACATCAGTACATATATTTATGTACCACATCCAGTATTTAAAATCAAATTTTAAAATTAGCAGTGGACACGTTTATAACAAACATACCTAAAGTCGGACCATTGTTCGTCTTCATGTCCTTCATGTATGCCTTGTCTATACGGCAAACACGCTTCCAGTGACCCCGTTTGCCACAGTTTAGGCAGACATCTTGGGATATGTCATTTGTCTTCCCAGAAGACTATGACGATTTTGCCTTTGCCCTTATTTTTCACACTCCCAGAAGCCTTCGTCCAAGCCTTGGCCTTTTAGGATGTCGAAGTAAGATGCGTCTTGCGTTTCTTGCCCTTTTCCAAACTCTGGCTCTATCTCCTTGAGCATAGCCATTAACTCTCCAAGAGTTTTCTATTGCAATTAGTACTTCCAAGATCTAAGATTAGATCTATGAAGATCCTTTAATTTCAATATCATACTATAAGGATCTAATCCTTAGTTCTGACGAAGAAATTAACGAGTCTTTGCGGCAAGCATAACAGATTGAGCACTAAAGTTATCATCACCATGAGTCTTCCAAAGCTCATGCTCCACTATTTGCTCAACTCCGGGCTCAGGCCCAAGATGTCACTCTATCAAATAAAGTAACTTCTTGGCTCCTAGGACTATCCTGAGGTTCTTTTCCCAATTTGAAAATTGAAGCCGCTTAAAGGCATTTTCACCCAGGATTATGTTTTAAACGATAATCTTTCATTTATATTGATTCCAATAGTCCAACTATTCAATCAACGATTTCAGGTACAATCGAATATAATGATTTCTATAGTCTAACTATATAATCAACTACTATTTGATTGGTTAAATTCAAATATATTGATTACTATAATCCAATTATATAATCAACTATAAATGAAGTAGTTTGAATACAGTCCAACTATTTAATTAAAACAACAATTGAATATTAGTCCAACTAATATATATAAATTTTTAATGACGAAAAATAAAATGAGCGCGTATTCGCAAGTATCTAAACGAAATTGCAAATTTAATACTTGCCTCCCACTATTTTTCGGCGAGCCTCTAACCCTCTGTGGAGTACTCGGAAACCAAGTTTCCTAGTGGGCTAGGATCCCGTTAAATAACACACAACCTTGACTTTGGCCAATAAATTGTATGAAACTTAACTAGGTAGATCTCTAAAATCAATTGGATCCCATCCAATTCCTAGATCCAGTAGGTGGACATCCAAGTCCGAAACATATATCCAATACATGCCATTATATCCGATATATTCCCTAACATTTTTCCTCTGAATCAACTAAGCATTGACTTTGGCTCAACAAGCTTAATGAAACCAGTTATGCGTGACCCATTGACAGTGGGAAAGCTTCGTAATCGAGGTCGATGAACAAGAAGTGACCTTGACTTTGGCCAACAAATCACAACTTGCCCAAGACGTACGATATGGAACAAAGCTTTCATGATTCAAACACATCCGTGATGGACAAAGGTCTTGACTTTGGCCAACAAACCAATGCCAATCTTGGATCTTGAGAGAGAATCACTCAATGGAAGGAAAAACACTTAATATAAAATGAGGGTTTTTGTCACAATTTTGCAACCAATTTATTATCTTTGATTAGGTCACATCATACACCCTTAAGCATGTATTCTAAAAGCATAATAAGGCGCGATAAAATTAATAATTACATGCGGATGGATATACAACAAATTGTTCTTAGAACAAATCTCTCCCTTTCCTCTCTCCCGCTAGCACTATTCATACTTCTACCCAATTACATAATACTTCTAAAGAAACCTCATTTACATTGAGGGGAATTGGTGAGGAGAGAAATACAATGAGAAAAGAGGTAATAGGTTGGACACGCTGGTCCAATTTAATAAATTCTAAATTTATTACAACAATTTCCAAAATTGCCCTCACCCTTCTAATATACATCTGATATATATTATTCTTACATACATCCAAGTATTCACACAAAGCATGTTATCAATCAATCTAATCCAATTAATTAATCTTTGATTAGTGACCATCCAATGTTCAAACAACGATTTGATTTGCGCGAGTCCAACTCGTTTAAGAATAAATACTCAAATTAAGTATTCTTGAATTATATCGAACTACAATTTTAAATCCAATTTAAATTATATTCAATAGTAATTCATATTTAATTCCAAATTAAATCATTACACTTTCAATAGTTCCTTTTAGACTTGGATTCCAAATCCAATCTTTATGGGTCTTAAAGGCCCAATTAGTATCCAATACTATTCAATTAAAGTTTAATGGGCTTTCAATTAATTCTTAAGGCATGGGCTTTGGTAATTATGGGTCAAACCCAAGATGCCAAGGCCCAATTAGGAATCACCATATGCCATAAATCAATTTAGGCCCATTAGGCCCAATTAAAATTTTAAAGGCCCAATTATCATATTTGGACTTTATAGAAATGGTTTTAGGCCCAATTGGATCCAACCAATTATCCTAAACCAAACTTGGCCCAACCAAGCCCATTAAGTCCAAATACAACAATTAAATTAATTCATCATTCCAAATTACAAATTAATTCAATTCAAGTGTAATTACCATAATTAATTAATTAATCTAATGCTTCCAAAACACTAATTAATTCAATTAATCATGTTTAACATTTCCAATTCATGTCCAACACAAATTGAAGCAAAACAATTCATTATAACATGTTTATAACTCACTGCATTCATGGAATTCTTATATCCAATTTTGATTTCAATCCAGTTAAATCAAAAATCAATATACTCATGCATTTAAACACATCCAATGGTCTAAAAAATAAAAATCACCATGAACTTCTAGGTCCATAACTTTCGGCCAAGCCTAAGGAAATTGGGGATTTTTGATCTAATCAATTTTTCTCAATTCCTAAGATGTACAAACCCAATTCAAAATTATCCAAGCTCAACCAAATCATCAATTTAAGAAAATACCTACTCCAAGCATAAATTCCCAAATTAAAGTCCATGAACCCTATAATTCCAAATCAAACTTAGGAGGCTCTGATACCATTGTAAGTGTTCCTAGAACATGCCAAGATCGTCTAAGAGTGATTTGTGTGTGAATAAAATCAAAAGAGATGCGGAAAATACTCACATTGATCGGATGAGTTCAAAACTTTTTTATGCATTTCGGTGGAAGCTCCAAGTCCTTCTTCAGTGTTTCCAACACTTGGGTGAGTTTCCATATCACCTTGATTCACTCCTTGATGTGCTAGCAAGAACAAAAATTGAAAGAAAAATTTTCCCACCATGGAAGCATACATTCGGCCAAGAGGTAGAGAAAAACGAGAGAAAAGTTGTTATGTTATGTTTTTCCAAAAAATAAATTACCAATTAGGCCTTGCAAAAAGTGGTATATCTTTTCCAAAAGAAAAAATAAAGTCAAAGTGTGTTGGAGGGAAAATGGCAATTAATGCCTCCAACCGTTTCCATCACTCAAGTTGACACTTGATAGACATGTAATGTAAGTTGGTGGGACCCACTTTAATTCAAAATTCAAGTGGCTTGCTCCACACACTTCGGGCTCGGGTTCATTTAATCCGATTAAACGAATTTTCTATCGTGACATAATTAAAACCAATTTAATTAAATAATAGTGCCTCGCAAAATTATTACGAAAGTCGCTCGTGAATTAATTCTAAATTAATTCATTCGCTTGAATTAAAATCCAATTTTAATTCCACTTTGAAATCTAATTTCAATTAATATATCTGATATATTATTTTAGCCCATTTAAATAAATTAAATAGACAAATCTAATTTAACTATTAAATTTATTTTACCGATTAATTCCAAATTAATCGTGTTCTCTCTTCTCGACGAATTTAATCCCAAATAAATTCTCGTCGCAATTAATCACAGATTAATTCTTTCTCTTTTAATTAATCCCAGATTAATTCATTGCTGTAATTATCCCAGATTAATTCTCACTTTCATAATTAATCCCAGATTAATTTTCTGTTTGAGTCAAATCTCAATGGTGAATCTTCGGGAAGCGACCCAAGAGATCCCTGGATATGTTGGCAATAAATACGGTCATCGGACTATCAGAACATGTGCGTACCCGGTACCACATTCCTACCGATTTACAAGACATGGTTGGCTTCTAGCAAAACATCGTGCCTACCCAATTCTCCAGAAATATTCTTTAAAGGAATATGTAATCTTTGTCAGACGTAGTATACATAGTATTGCGTATTACGATCCAGTATCTAATTTCACATGCTAGGCCTGGGGCTACAATTGTGTCTGCCTCGTACGAAGTATATATCGGATCGCTGGTAACTAGTCTCTATAATCAGATAATCATGACCTAGTCATATTATCCTGATGACTGCAGTACATAAGAGTACCAGTTCCATATCCTATGTGATCATCATCTCCATATGACTGAAGTGATACTTCCATCTTGACATCACACCTAATACACTACGATTCTCAGTATACCCAGAAGAGGTGTACACAAAACCTGTTAAAGCCCCGGATGACCAAAACCAAAGTATACTGATCATCGCAAGTATTAGCGATGCAAGTCTCAAGTTAAGACCAAATACACCTACCCTGATTCGGACTCCCATAGAGACATAGTTGTAGGACACAGAAATCGGCGACGCTGTTCCAGGCTCGCGGCCTGGTTGGAAGTACGGAGTAGCCCGTGGGGGAACTAAACTGGAGAAATAAAATGGAGTCGCCACCCAGTGCGAACTGGGAAAATGATTTAAGGCCGCATTCACCCCTCGCAAGGGAAGACATAAAACCGTTGGGTTCGGAATGGTCCCTTACTTATGCCACTTGTAATGAATGAATTTATGTGATAATATAACCGAGTCTATGCAACATACATACGCAAGAATAACCTACATCTAAATTCGCATACAACCTATATCTAAGTTTACATATAACCTATATCTAAGTTTGCATGTAACCTATATGTAAGTTTGCATATAACCTATATCTAAGTTTGCATGCATAAAAGTAAGTCGAAGTAACGGCAAGCACACAATCTCATGAACGCATTAAATTGATAAACATGGCGATCTAAACATAAACATAGAAGAGACATAATTAAGTTCCTAATGCGAAGGAAATAACTAAATCATGCTTGAAAATAATATGCTAAACAACCTAATCATGCATAAAGTAACATGTTATTTCTAATAAACAACGAATAAACGCAAGATTAGATAAAACAAAATATGTGCGTTTCTAAAGTGGTACGTGGAATTGTATCCGAGTTCAGACCGCAATACCATCCATTCAGATTCGGCTACGGAATTTACGTCCGGGTTTCCATCCGATATACCACGAGAGATAGCACAAAATCATTCATCACATGGCCACACCACACATGAATCCACAATATGCATGCAAAGAAATAATAATAAATAACAGAAAAAAGAACAAGAATAAATGAAAAGGGTGCCCTCAGGTCTAACCTCTTAAGTCGCCTCTTGGAAGAACGTTACGCTGTTGTCGGAAGGGTTGGTGCTCCGCAACTTTTCTAATTTATTGATTTTTTTGCTTTCCTTCGTCGCCTCGCTGTTTACGTCGCTGTTTCCTCTGTTTTTACTGCTATTTTCTGGTCATTATTTTTGGGTTATTGTTCACGGTTTTGGGCAATTTTGGGTGACTGTTTTGTGCGGTCATTGGGCTATGTTTGAGGACTGGTTTATGCGGTAATTGGGCTGTGTTTGGGGATTGTTTTAAGGGTGCAGTTTTTGGTAATTTAAGGGCTGTTTGGGGCTATATTTTCGGTGATTTGAGGGTTATTGTGGCTGCTATTCGGTTTGGCAGTGTTCGTGAGTGGCTAGGTGAGGGTTTTAACTTGAAAGGGGGTTGCTGGATGAGTGGGTTTATTATTTGTTGAGGTGAGAGCTGTGAGTGGCTAGGTGAGGGTTTTAACGTGAGGGCTAGGTGTCGGTTAGTTTTGTCTTTGGTGAAGGGCTTAGTTTGTGTCTTTGTTTGTGAGTGACTTTATGTGCGTGTCTTCTGGTGTGTGTCGTGTGTGTGAGTGGCTTTGTGTCTAGGATTTATGTGTGGAGAGAGGAGAGTGGGACGTGTGTGTGTGTTTTATATGCCTAGGGTTTATTAGTGGAGAGAGAAGAGTGGGACGTGCTGTTTGGGTTTTTCTTTTGTGAGTGTCGTGAGTGAGCTCTCTGAGTATGTGCGTTTATAGGGTTGGCTGAGTGTGTGTGTTTAGAGGGTTGGTTGAGTGTGTGTGTTTAGAGGGTTGGTGGTGTGTGCGTATTTATGCATGAGTGCTTAGGGTTTATCTGTTTGTTGAGAGGGGAGAGAGACGTGGTGTTGTGAATGAGAGTGAGATGAGGGGCATGAGTGTGCTCTCTAGGGTCCTTAAGGTTTGGTTTAGGCTTCTTTTTATAGGCAAGGGTTGGGGTTTACCTTATATGAATAGGGAAAGAATATTGTGTAATTATGGGGATATTTTAATTAGTGTGCTATAAGGAAAAATCTATTTAATTAGGGATGTGATTTAATTTGATTTGATTTGATCTCTTTTAATTTGGAATATGATTTAATTTGATTTGATTTGATTTCTTTAATTTGGGAAGGTGATTTGTCTTGATTTTAACATGTGTTTAATGTGTGATCTTGTTATTTTGGAAGGAGGTGGGCGTGGGGTTAAAGGATTTGGGAGTGTATTTGGTTTGTTTTGGTGGATTAAACTTGTCCCGTAAACTTGTCTAACCATCAAGGACTTCTCTCTCTCTCTCCTTTTTTTTTCACACTCCACTGGAATTCTTCCTTTCAACCGCTGATAATATGGGCGTCGCCCCCTGGGATTTCTTTCCCGAAACTGATATCGATGTGGGCCTCAACCCTGGGACTCATCCCTGAAACTGATACTGATGTGGGCCTCAACCCTGAGACTCATCCCTGAAACTGATACCGATTATGGGCCTCAACCTTGGGACTCATCCCCGAAACTAATATTGATGCGGGCCTCAACCCTGGGACTCATCCCTGAAACTGATACTGATGTGGGCCTCAACCCTGGGACTCATCCCTGAAACTAATACTCATATGTTGCTGCTTCTGGTTGGCTTTCATTTGCCGTTTTCTTCTTTTCTTCTTTGAAACCTGTGAATACAAAACAAAACAAAACACAACAAACAAAAGAATACAAATACGTTACGTGTATGCATGCATAGATGAATTTCCTATTCCGTTGGGTTAGGTCTTCCGCCAGTCCTCCTGGTGATCGTTCAACCTTCTCTTCCTCAGGAAAAATACTGCTTCAATCTGTCACGGCGTGCTAAACCCCATACCTGAGGTGTCGCGGTTGTGTCTCCATATTGGAGTGCCATACTCGGCGTGCTAAACCCCATAACAAGCTTTGAGTGTGGATTCCAAGCTCAAGGATTGGTTTCCCTATCACCTTTGAATGATCTCTTTATGTGCTAACATTGGAAAATTTGCAACAAAATTTTCCTTTCTCCTTGTGTGACTCTCGGCCAAGCCAAGAGAAGAGAGAAACAATTCTTTTTGGGCATGAATGGGGGAAGAAGAGAGAGAGAAGGAAAGTTGTGTTATTTGATTTCTAAAACCAAAATTAAAGATATACCAAGATGGTATATGTCTTTCAACTTTAGAGAATGTGTTTTACAAGTTATCTACACATCATCACCCACTTCACCTAAATTCATCACCAAAAAGTGATGATAAAGACAAGTGATGTGACATGTGATGTGACTTGTGGGCCCCACTTGATTCAAAATCCAAGTGGGCCCGAAACACATCCTGGGCTCGGGTTCGCTAATTCCGAATTAACGAATTTTCCGTTGCGACGTAATTAAATCAAATTTAATTAAATAATTATGCCTAACAAAATTACTATTCACATCGCTAGCGAATTAATTCTAAATTAACTCATTCGCCCGAATTAAAATCTAATTTTAATTCCGCGTCGAAATCTAATTTCGTATAATATATCGAATATATTATTTTATTGATTAATTTCAAATTAATCGTTCTCTCTCTCCAAATAGTAATTATCCCAGATAAAATATCTCCGTAATTAATCCTAGATTAATTTTCTCTCTCTCTACTAATTAATCCTAGATTATTATGGTGAGTCATACGTCATCGGTGAATCTTCGGGAAGCGACCTATGAGATCCCTGGATATGTGTGGCAGTAAATCTGGTCGTCGGACTATCCGAATACGTACGTACCTAGTACTACGTTTTTACCGATTTACGAGACATGGTTGGCTTCTAGCAAAGCACCGTGCCTACCCAATTCTCCAGAAATATTCTTAAAGGAATATATAATCTATGTCAGGCCCTGTATACGTAGTATTGCGTATTGCTATCCAGTATCGGATGTCACATGCTAGGCCTGGGGTTGGAATTGTGTCTGCCCCGTACGAAGCATATGTCAGATCTCTGGTAACTAGTCTCTATAATCGGATAAGCATGACCTAGTCATACTATCCCGATGACTGCAGTACATAAGAGTACTAGTTCCGTATCCTACGTGACCATCATCTCCATATGACTGAAGTGATACTTCCATCTTGACATCACACCCAATATACCCAGAAAAGGCGTATACAGAACCTGTTAAAGCCATGGACGACCAAAACCAAAGTATATTGATTGTCGCAAGTATTAGCGTTGTAAGTCTCAGGTTAAGACCAAATACATCTACCCTGATTCGGAGTTCCATAGACACATAGTCATACTACCAATGGAATTCCGAGGGGTCTATCCAGAGCGAAGCTGTTTCCGTACCATCGGTAAACACAACCTCCTATTACACTTGCATGAGTATCCAATACCCAAATATATGAGAACTATACTGTTATGCTCCAATAACACGCACAAGTGCAATACTAGTCTATTCCGCATTATCGATGTCCAATCTCGATAATACTACGACTAGGGATATTTTAATGATTAAACCTTATTGGATTAATAATGTCTCATATCTTATTAATCTGGAACTAATCATATGGACTTTTATCATTTATTTATCTTGGTAATCCAATTACAAATGATAAAGGACAATTTCCTTTGACACATAGTTAATTTGTACAGCAACACCATGTTCTGTACAAATAGTGATGCTATGGGTCATAATTGTCCAACAATCTCCCACTTGGCCTATAACCAATCACTCAAGTGTCCTACACTTGAACTATGTACGTGTCGCTCAAACTTCTGCTGAGAAAATGCTTTCGTCAGCGGATTTGCAAGGTTATCATCTGATGCGATTTATACGATCATCACATCGCCACGATGTATGATTCGAACGAATCAGATGAACAGTTGAAGTATATACTTGGATTTTTGATGAGACCATTAATTCTTTAGTCTGTGTTGTAGCCTAGCTCAGCTGCTAACATAACTACTCCTAATCTAATTAGGAATTTTATAGATCCAAAATTGCTTCTTTTGCTGCCTCAGCTGCAGCAATATTCCGCTTTTGTTGTTTATTCGGTAACAGTATCTTGCTTGGAAGATTTCTAGCTCACTGTTCCGTTATTCAAACTATATAGTACCCTTATTACGACTTATAGTCATTTTTTCGGTTTGGAAACTTGCAGCAGTGAACTCAGTCACTTCAAGTTCTCCTTCTCCATAGCTTAAGAAAGCATCCTTAGGTCATCTAAGATACTTAAGGATGTTCTTAACATCAATCAGTGACTATCACTTGGATTGGCTTGATTGTGACTTCATATCCTCAAAGCATATGAGACATCAGGTCGCGTACATATATTTCAATGTACGAGTTCTCAGAGAGTGCCAACAACCTTTAGATCTATCCCAGTAGATCCTTATTCCTAGAATAAATTTTGTTTCTCCCAAGTATTCTACGGAGAATTTTCATGAAAGCCAAGCTTTCACCGATTGTATTATGGGAATGTCATTTCCAAGAAATGATATATCATCATTTTATAGGACAATCATTGTCAGTACGCTCCCACTAACCTCCTTATATATACAAGAATTATTTTCGTTTTGAATTAATCATATACCATTATGATTACATCAAAATGCTGGTTCCAAGAACGCAATGATTGCTTCAATCCATAAATGGATCGAATTAACCTGCAAACCTTGTTTGCATGTTTTGGTATGACAAAACCGTCAGGATGTTGTAAACATCCTCCAAAAGGTTTCTGTTTAAGGAAAGCGATTTGACGTTCAGCTGCCACGTTTCATAAATGAAACATGCAGCATTAGCAAGCATTATCCAAATGGATTTAACCATGGCAACGAGTAAAAGGTTTCGTCGTAATCGACACAATATTGATAACGATAACTTTTTCTCTACAAGCCTAGCTTTGTACGTTGGTATGTTTCCATCCATGTTAGTCTTCCTTGAAGACTCATTTAGTACCAATAGGCACAATGCATTCTGGTACATCAACTAGTGTCCAAACTTGGTTGGTATACATGGAATTCTTTTCAGATTTCATGACACTTTGCCATGAAATGAGTCGATACCTTGTATCACTTCGTCATACATAGCCGGTTCGTGTTCCTCAATAAAATTGACATCTTTACGGGGTGAGATCAGAAACTCATACCTCCCAGGTTGTTCTCTGACTCTCTCCGACTTACGCTGTTCTTATGTATTCGAAGATTATGGTACAGTTTCATCCCTGATGAACTGTTTATTTCCATGAGGACTCGGTGTCTGGAACAGTATTACTCCGATTTTCATAGAGTTTTTTCCTCCCATTTACCACTGCATATAGGTATTCCTCTTAGGAAAACCGCATGGAGAGCAACAATTAAATTGTTCTCTTGTGAGTTGTATAAGTACTATACTTTGGTTACCCTAGGATAACCTACAAATTAGGCACTTATCTGATTTGGGTTCTAGTTTGGTATCATCCAAACATATGCCCAACATTCCCAAATCTTCAGGAATGAGAAAACCCGGTTTCTTTCCTGTTCATATCTAATATGAAATATGTCCAACAGATTTTTATGGAACCTTATTCAAAATAAGTATTGCACTGTTTAATGCGTATCCCTAGAAGGAAAATGGTAGCTCAGAGCGACTCATAATTAACCTTACTATGTCCAACAAGGTTCAATTTCTATGTTCGGACACACCGTCAAATTGAGGTGTTTCAGGAAGAGTCTATATTGAAAGAATACTATACTCTTTCAAGTAATTGAGAAATTTATCGCTTAAGTATTTTCCACTATGGTCTAACCGTGACAGTTTAATACTTTAGTCGATATGTATGTCTACTTCGTGTCGAAACACTTTGAATGTATCAAAAGTTTCCGATTTATGTTTCAAAAGAAACACATAACCATAACGCGATGCTACATCCGTAAAGGTTACAAAGTGTTCATATCCACTTCTAGCCTAGCTAGACATGGGCCCACTTATGTCACTATGAACGAGGGCTAACAGATAGGTGGCACTTACACTTTTACCAAGTAAAAGGTATTTTAGGCACTTTGCCTAATAAACTAGATTCGTAGACATTATTTGAATTAGAATCAAATCAGTCCTAGTATCCACTCTTTGAAAGTGTGGATATATGAGTCTTGTTAATGTGTCCCAGAAAACAATGCCACAAATAAGTCTCATCTGATTAAATCAGCTTGAGCTATTTGTTTGTCATGTTATAATTTTGAGATTCATTTATATTCAAAATATAAATACTGTTATTTGCATCTAATGTGCTTATCTCAATATCATCTTTATAAAATAAAACACTTAGTGTTCTAGAATATAAAGGTATACCCGCAACGGGTTAAAATTAGATATAGAGATAATGTTTCTAGTCAAACTAGGTACATTATAACAGTTTCCTAATTTAAGTACACACCCGAAAGGTAGTTCCTAAGCTTAGGTTTCTACGGTTAAAACATCAACTCTCGTCCCATTTCCGACTCACAGGTAAATCTCAACTGAAGTCAGTATCCTGCTTATCAGCAGATCCCGCACATCAGTACATATCTATGTACCGTATCTAGTATCAAAAATCCAATTTTGAAACCAGTAGTGAACATGTTTATGACAAACATATTTGAAGTCGGGGCCTTTCCCGTCTTCAGTTCCTTCATGTCTGCCTTATCCATACGGCAGTCACACTTCAGTGACCCCGTTTGCCACAGTTTAGGCAGATATCTTGGGATATGTCCTTTGTCTTCCCAGAAGAATGTAATGATTTTTCCTTTGCCCCTTTTAGAAGCTCTAGCTTTTCCTCCTTGAGCATAGCAATCAACTCTCCAAGAGTTTACTCTTGGTTCACAATGAACCTACCCCAGATTTTGGGTACAGACTATAAGATCAAATCTTTGGTAGTCTCAGGCACGTAGGTAATGCCCAGCTAACCTAGCTGATCGATGTCAGTAATCATCTGTGACACCTAGTGTTCGACAAATGTACCCTCTGACATACGCGAGCTAAATAGCTTCTTTTACAATTTGTACTTCTAAGATCTAAGAATAAATCTATGAAGATATTTAATTTCATCATCATGGTACAAAGATCTAATCCTTAATTCTGACGAAGGAATTAAAGAGTCATTGCGGTAAGCATAACAGATTGAGCACTAAAGTTATCATCACCATGAGTCATCCAAAACTCATGCTCCACTATTTTCTCAACTCCGGGCTCAGGCCCGAGATGTTTCTCTATCAAATAGAAAACTTCTTAGTTCCCAGGACTATCCTGGGGTTCTATTCCCAATCTGAAAATTGGAGCCGTTTAAAGACATTTTCTCCTGGGATTATGTTTTAAACGCTAATCTTTCAGTTATCTTGATTGCTATAGTCCAACTATCTAATCAACGATTTCGGGTACTATAGCATATAATGATTACTATAGTCTAACTATATAATCAACTATAATTTGATTGGTTAAATTCAAATATATTGATTACTATAATCCAATTATATAATCAACTATTATTTGAAGTAGTTTGAATACAGTCCAACTGTTTAATTTTAAAACAACATTAAATATTAGTCCAACTAATATATTTATAGATTAATGACGAAAAATGAAATGAGCGCGTATTGGAAAGTATATAAACGAAATTGCAAATTTAATACTTGCCTCCCACTATTTTTTGGCGAGCCTCTAACCCTCTGTTGAGTACTCGGGAAACCTAGTTTCCTAGTGGGCTAGGATCCCGTTAAATAACACACAACCTTGACTTTGGCCGACAAGCTGTATGATATTTAACTAGGTAGATCTCTAAGATCAATTGGATCTTTATCCAATTCCTAGATCCAGTAGGTGGACATCCAAGTTCGAAACATATATCTAATATATGCCAATATATCCAATATATTCCCTAACCTTTTTCCTCTGAATCAACTAAGCCTTGGCTTTGGCACAACAAGTTTAATGATTCCAGTTAAGCGAGACCCATTGACTTTGGAAAGCTTCGTAATCGATGTCAATGGACAAGAAGTGATCTTGACTTTGGCCAACAAATCACAACTTAGACAAGACATGCGATATGGAACAAAGCCTTCATGATTCAAACACATACGCGATGGACAAAGGTCTTGACTTTGGCCAACAAACCAGTGCCAATCTTGGATCTTGAGAGAGAATCACTTAATGGAAGGAAAACGCTTAATATTTATTGAGGGTTTTTCGTGTAATTGGCAACCAATTAATTATCGTTGATTAGGTCTCATCATACACTCTTAAGCATGCATTCTAAAAGCATAATAAGGCGCGATAAATAAATTAATAATGATATGCATATGGATATTTAAAACATTTTGTTCCTAGAACAAATCTCTCCATTTCCTCTCTCCCGCTAGCACAAATCTTTCTTCTACCCAATTACATAACACTTCTAAAGAAACCTCATTTACTTTGAGGGGAATAGGTGAGAAGAGAAATACAAAGAGTCAAAAGGTAATAGGCTGGACACGCAGGTCCAATTTAATAAATTCTAAATTTATTACAACAATTCCCAAAATTCCCCTCACCCATCTAATATCCATCCGATATACATTATTCATACATCACATCCATGTATTCACACAAAGCATGTTATCAATCAATCTAATCCAATTAATTAATCTTTGATTAGTGACCATCGAATGTTCAAACAACGATTTGATTTGCGCGAGTCCAACTCGTTTAAGAATAAGTACTCAAAGTACAAATTCTTGAATTATATCAAACTACAATATTAAATCCAATTTAATTCGTATTCAATACTAATTCTTTATTTAATTCCAAATTAAATATTACACTTTATTAATGAGCCTTTGTGACTTAGATTCTAAATCTAATCATAACATGTCTCAAAGCCCAATTAACATCTAATGTCAATTTAATTAAAGTCCAATGGGCTTTCAATTAATTTATAAGGCATGGACTTTGGCAACCAAAGCCCAATAAGGAATCACCCTTTGCCAAAAATCAATTTAGGCCCATTAGGCCCAATTAAAATTTAAAGGCCCATTATATTATATTTGGACTTTATGGATATGATTTTAGGCCCAATTGGATCCAGCCAATTCTCCTAAACCAAACTTGGCCCAACCAAGCCCATTAAGCCCAAATACAACATTTTTAGCCCAATTCCAAATTAAGCCCAATTAATTAAATTCTAAAATTCCAAATTTCACAATTTAATTAATTAAAGTGTATTAGCTATAATTAATTAGTCAAATTAACATTTCCAAAATACCAATTACACTAATTAATCATGCTTTATTATTATCAATTTATGTCTAACACAAATTTAAGCAAAATCAATCCTACATGCTTCCTAAGCTCTCGGCAATATGGTGATTTTTATATCAATTTTGATTTCAATCCAATTAAATCACAAACTAATATATCCCATGCATTTTAAACATATCCAATTGTCTAAAATTCAAAATCACCAAGAGCTAGGGTTCCAACATATATTCGGCCAAGCCTCAAATTTGGGGAAAATTAATCCAATTAATTTTTTCTTCAAATTGATCATGCACAACTCAAAGTTAACATATTATAAGCATGCTCAAACAAACAATTTGCCAAAAACATGCTCAAATCAAAAATACCCAAATTAAAGTTAAGAACCCTAAATTTCAATTTCATGCTTAATAACCGCTCTGATACCATTGTTGGGTTTTCTAGGTCAAACCAAGATCAATTAAGCAATGAAATGTGCGAATACAACAAAGTAAAGTAGCGGAAAATACTCACTTTGATCGGCTAAGTGGATGCGTTGAACAATAAAATTTTGCTCCTTGATGTATTTGGCCAAGCCCTCCCTTTTGATGATCTTCAAGCTCCAAGCTTTGAGTGTGGATTCCAAGCTCAAGGATTGGTTTCCCTATCACCTTTGAATGATCTCTTTATGTGCTAGCATTGGAAAATTTTGCAACAAAATTTTCCCTTTCTCCTTGTGTGGCTCTCGACCAAGGCAAGAGAAGAGAGAAAAAATTCACTTTGGGCGTGAATGGAGGAAGAAGAGAGAGAGAAGGAAAGTTGTGTTATTTGATTTCTAAAACCAAAAATAAAGATAAACCAAATTGGTATATGTCTTTCAACTTTAGAAAATGTGTTTTACAAGTTATCTACACATCATCACCCACTTCACCTAAATCCATCACCAAAAAGTGATGATAAAGACAAATGATGTGACATGTGATGTGACTTGTAGGCCCCACTTGATTCAAAATCCGAGTAGGACCGAAACACATCCCGGGCTCGGGTTCGCTAATTCTAAATTAACGAATTTTCCGTTACGACGAAATTAAATCAAATTTAATTAAATAATTATGCTTAGCAAAATTACTATTCATATCGCTAGCGAATTAATTCTAAATTAACTCGTTCGCCCGAATTAAAATATAATTTTAATTCCACGTCGAAATATAATTTCGTATAATATATCGAATATATTATTTTATCGATTAATTCCAAATTAATCATTCTCTCTCTCTAAATAATATTTTATCCCAGATAAAATATCTCCGTAATTAATCCTAGATTAATTTTCTCTCTCTCTACTAATTAATCCCAAATTAATTATGTGCGAGTCATACGTCATCGGTGAACCTTCCGAAGCGACCCATGAGATCCCTGGATATGTTGGCAGTAAATCTGATCGTCGAATTATCCGAATACGTACGTACCTAGTACTACGTTTTAACCGATTTACGAGACATGGTTGCCTTCTAGCAAAGCACCGTGCCTACCCAATTCTCCAGAAATATTCTTAAATTAATATATAATCTATGTCATGCGTAGTATACGTAATATTGCGTATTGCGATCCAGTATTGGATGTCACATGTTAGGCCTGAGGCTGGAATTGTGTCTGCCCCATACGAAGCGTATGTCGGATCTCTGGTAACTAGTCTCTATAATCGGATAAGCATGACCTAGTCATATTATCCCAATGACTGCAGTACATAAGAGTACTAGTTCCGTATCCTACGTGACCATCATCTCCATATGACTGAAGTGATACTTCCATCTTGACATCACACCCAATACACTACGATTCTCAATATACCCAGAAGAGGCGTACACAGAACCTGTTAAAGCCATGGATGACCAAAACCAAAGTATATTGATTGTCGCAAGTATTAGCGATGTAAGTCTCAGGTTAAAACCAAATACACCTACCCTGATTCAGAGTTCCATAGACACATAGTCATACTACCAATGGAATTCCGAGGGGTCTATACAGAGCGAATCTCTTTCCGTACCATCGGTAAACACAACCTCCTATTACACTTGCATGAGTATCCAATACCCAAATATATGAGAATTATGATGTTATGCTCCCATAACACGCACAAGTGCAGTACTAGTCTATTCCGCATTATCGATGTCCAATCTTTATAATACTACGACTAGGGATATTTTAATGATTAAACCTTATTGGATTAATACTGTCTCATATCTTATTAATCCAGAACTAATCATATGGACTTTTATCTTTTATGTATCTTGGTAATCCAATTACAAATGATAAAAGAGAAATTTCATTTTTCACATAGTTAATTTGTACAACAACACCATGTTCTGTACAAATAGTGATGCTATGGGTCATAATTGTCCAACAGCTGAACCTCATACCCGAGGCGTCGCGGTTGTGTCTCCATACCTGGAGTGCCATACCCGACATTTTGATGATGTGTGGGCCTCAACCCTGGGACTCATCCCAAAACTGATACTGATATGGGACTCGCCCTCAAACCGATACTGATATGGGCCTCGCCCTCAAACTGATGATGATGTAGGCCTCGCCCCCAAACCGATACTGATGTGGGCCTCGCCCTCAAACTGATGATGATGTAGGCCTCGCCCCCAAACCGATACTGATATGGGCCTCACCCCCAAACTGATGATGATGTGGGCATCGACCCTAGAATGATACTGATGTGGGCCTCGCCCCCTAAACTGATACTGATGTGGGCCTCGCCCTCAAACTGATGTTGATGTGGGCCTCACCTCCAAACCGATACTAATGTGGGCCTCGCCCCCAAACTGATGCTGATGTGGGCCTCAACCCTAGACTGATACTAATGTGGGCCTCGCCCTCAAACTGATGCTGATGTGGGCATCGCCCCCAAACCGATATTGATGTGGTGGTTCATTCCCGAACCGTGCTGTATGAGAAATGGTGAACGGTCGCCCCTAGTCTCGATTCATCTTTCTATCATTTACTGTTTTCATTAGATCAAGGTAGATCTCCAGATGTGATGTTGCATATCAATATACTACATTGCCTCTCACGAGATAATCCTGATAGCTAAACATATTTTCTTCCTCAACGGATGCTTCATGTCGAAACAAGAGAACCTTTAAAGTACTTAATACACTCAAATCCGCTCGTCTGAATGAGTGATCTGAACTAGACTCCTAGTGTGTGTGTGCTAAGGCTCTTTCGCAGCTTAATCCTCAAGTAAGCCAACTCGATGATTTTGTCTCGGAGAATTGGATCAGTGGATCTAACCAATCGAGATGTCTTGATCATACTCTGTGATTACTTCCTCGTACTCAACATGATATGGTTTTCTTCTTTTTTTCTTTTGTCTCTTTCTTTTTTTTTTTTTCTTTTCATTTTGAACTTTTTTTTTCTTTTTTTTTCTTTTCTTTCTTTCGACACGCCTACCCTCTAAGGTAGCATTTCTCCTCATGGTGGTCCTAATACTCACCCATGGGTAGCTTCACGCTTATCGGTTATAGGTGGTCTAATTTTTCATTTTCTTTTCAGAGACTTTTTGTTTGTTTCCAACCATATCATATATCATAAGTAAACCAGGATGGACATATAGGCAAACGCTCATTCACTGATCCGCCATCTCTTCAACTAGTCATCTCACCGACCACTCAGACTTCTACTGCTAAAATCCCGTAATCAAGTGCTCTTGAGTGTAGCCGATATCAATCCACTCAGAATACCGGATGAGAGCACATCTCACACTTATCGTTTCTACGATTTTACCCTGCAGCAAACAATGTCATCACCGAACATATGCCTAACCATCAATGACTTCTCTCTCTATTTTTTTTCACACTCCACTGAAATTCTTCCTTTCAACCGCTGATAATATGGGCGTCGCCCCCTCCGGATTCCTTTCCCGAAACTGATACCGATGTGGGCCTCAACTTTGGGACTCATCCCTAAAATTGATACCAATGTGGGCCTCAACCCTGGGACTCATCCCGAAACTAATAATGATGTAGGCCTGAACCCTGGGACTCATCCCTGAAACTGATACCGATGTGGGCCTCAACTATGGGACTTATCCCTAAAACTGATACCGATGTGGGCCTCAACCCTGGGACTCATCCCTGAAACTAATATTGATATGTTTCTGCTTCTGGTTGTCTTCCATTTGCCGCTTTCTTCTTTTCTTCTTTGAAACCTGTGAATACAAAACAAAATAAAACACAACAAACAAAAGAATACAAATATGTTACGTGTATGCATGCATGCATGGATGAATTTCCTATTCCGTTGGGTTAGGTCTTCCGCCAGTCCTCCTGGTGATCGCTCGGCCTTCTATTCTCAGGAAAAATACTGCTTCAATATGTCCACGTTTATCGGCTCGGTGAACTCATTCCCTTCTAAGTCTGACAGTCTCACTGCCCTATTTCCCATTACTTTCTGGACTATGTAGGTCCTTCCCAATTGGGTCTGAATATTCCTCTTGGATCCATCATCGATGGCTTCGACTGTTTAAGTACTAGATCACCCTTTCTAATCTTAGTAGGATGCACCTTCTTGTTGAATGCTCGGGCCAACCTCTTCTGGTATATCTGCATGTGATGTAAGGACATCATTCTCTTCTCATCCAGTAAAGCTAACTGTTCAAATCTCTGCGAGGTCTATTCTTGTTCAGGTAACTCTGCTTCTACTAATACCCACATGGACTGTATCTCAACTTCCACTGGCAGTACTGCTTCCATTCCGTAAGCCAAAGAGTAAGGCGTGGCCCCCGTTTCTGTTCTCACAGTAGTTTTGTATCCCCACAGGGCATACGGCAGCTTGTCAGCCCAATCTCTATAGTTTTCTGTCATCTTGGCTAGCATCATCTTTATCGTCTTGTTGGCTACCTCGACAGCCCCATTTGTCTGCGGTCTGTACGGTGACGACTTGGGTTGTCCTATCCCGTACCTCTGTAGCATTACTTTCGTTTCTCCTTGAAACTGGACTCCGTTGTCCGTTACTACGTGATGTGGCATTCCATATCGACATATGAGGTTCCGGGGATATGAACTTCGCCATCTGCTTTGCTGTAACATTACGGAATGACTCAGCTTCCACCCATTTCGAAAAGTAGTCTACTGCCACTACTATGAAGCGATGTCCATTCGATACGTTCGGTCGAATTTCTCTGATCATGTCAATTCCCCATGCTGAGAAAGGGCACGGCTTTGACAGCCCATGCAACTCTTTGTGCGGTAGATGATTCAAGTTACGATGAGCTTGGCAATCATGACAATGCTTTACCAGCTTCGCGCAGTCAGTTTCCATGGTCGACCAGTAAAAGCCTTGTCTTACTATCTTGCGAGACAGATTCAATCTGTTAATGTGCGGTCCACAAACTCCGGCGTGTACTTCTTCCATTGCCTTCTGAGCCTCTTCTTTTCCTAAACATTTCAGCTGAATGCCATTCGTCTGTCTCTTGTACAGTTCTCCCTTCAAACTCACATACTGAGAAGCCAACTTCTGGATGGCTGTCCTGTCTTTTCTGCTTGCAACTTCCGAGAATTCCCCGTGTTCTAGATATCTCTGAATGTCGTGATACCAAGGTTTCCCATCATCGACCTCTACTTCTAATATCCTTTCTATCTCGTAGACAGGTTTGCTTGCCATCGTCAACACTAGAGGTCTCATCACTAACCTCTCTGGATTTTCCAAGTTGTGGAAAGTGTAGCCAATGCGTCTGCCATTTGGCTCTCTTCTCGCGGCAAGTGCTGGAACTTACAATCGGGGAGGGCCTGTGTCAGACTCCAGAGGTGGAACAATTAAGGTTTCAATCATTCTTCCTTTAATTCTTATTCTCCTTGCTGTTATCAGACTACTAACATCGAGTCTCCATAGACTTCCACGCTCTTAGCTTTCAAGGCTATCAACACCGTCAATCAGAAGGTGCATGCTTCATACTCGGTCATATTATCATCAAAGACATGGATATCATCATTCAATCTATTTGGAGGGTCCCCACGCCTCACATTCTCAAAGCCTCCCTAAGCACAGGGCACAACCGTATTAGCCATAGTGGCGATCGAAGCTTGCAACTGCTCGGTAACCTTGGTGAGACTAGTTTCCAGTTGATCCATACGGGATACCTCGTTCTCTGATTCTCTCATGTTTGTTGACGGCCTTTTGATGAGTCTGCCCTCTTCCCTAACCCAACGGATATCTATGGTGTCTCTTAAAACTGTATGTTAGCATGTATGCGTGCGATGCATGGAATATATAAGTCGGTCCATTATCATTTCGAACCATTTAATCATACTATTGCGCGGTGCAAACTTGTCCCAATTGAAAAAGGCTCAATAGGTTTACACTTTTGCGATAACATGGCTAAACAACTTCAAATGATAAGAGGCCCAAACAAAAAATGGCCCATCCGCATTTTAGAAGCTTTTGGCCTAATTATCAAAGGACACGAACTCGTCCCAATTTAAATGGCCCAACAAGCCCATACCTCATGACAAAAAGTCCAACGGAATCCAAATGGCGACGGTCCTAAACGCAAGCATAACAGAATAGTTTTTATTGGTCCTACAACTACAGTTCATGTGCGGGTTTATAGGGGTATAGACAAAGGCTCTCGCCGACGAAGGATTGCCCACAACTAGGACTCCACACTCAAGGGTTCAAGCGACCAAGTGAGCGCACCTTTTTTATACCTTAATGTACGTGCCAACGAGTTATGATGTGTGACTGACTGTCAAATAGATTTCCTATTTAGATTCCCTAGAGGGAGGGTGGAGCGAACTCTCTTAAATACCCAAGCCTCTTAGGCTCTTATCGCCTTGGTGACATGAATAAACAACAAGTCCTCCAAATTAGTATATCACAGTGAGCTACGGGTAAATGATTATCTAGGTGCCTTCACAGCTTTTCCTTGTAGAAACGTAGTGAATGAAGGAAGACACCAAACCATTACCTAGCCTTAACAATGCCTTTGATTAAACCCCTTCAACCCACGGTATGTTGGATAATATGACCCATAGCGTCACTATTTGCACAGAACATTGTGTTGTTGTAGCAAAATTAACTATGTAACAAGGAAATTGCACTCTCATCATTTGTGATTAGATCACCATAGATATATAATGAAGAGAGGTCCCTATGATTAGTTCCTGGATTGAGATGATATGAGACAGTATCAGTCCACGAAGGATTAATCATTAAATATCCCTAGCCGTAGTATTATCGAGACTGGACATCGATAATGCGGAATAGGCTAGTATTGCACTTGTGCGCATTGTGAGGGCACAACGACATAGTTCTCATATATATAAGTATTGGATACTTATGCAAGTGCGATAGGAGGTCGTGTTTCACCGATGGTACGGGAAACAGCTTCGCTCTGGATAGACCCCTCGGAATCCCATTGGTATTATGACGATGTGTCTATGGGAGGCCGAAATCAAGGTAGGTGTGTATAGTCTTAACCTGAGACTTACATCGCTAATGCTTACGACAATCGATATACTTTAGTTGAGGTCGTCTAGGACTGTAACCGGTTCTGTGTACGCCAATGCCGGGTATATTGAGAATCGTAGTCTATTGGATGTGATGTCAAGACGGAAGTGTCACTCCAGTCATAATGGAGATGATGTCACGCAGGATACGGTATTAGTGCTCTTAAAGTGATGCGCATCCAATCGTGATATTATGACCAGGTCATGAATATCCGATTATAGAGACTAGTTACCAGACATCCGATATGTGTTTCGGACGGGGCAGACACTTATCCAGCCCCAGCCCTAGCACGTGATTATCCGATACTGGGCCGATATGCACAATACATTAGTATACTACGCTTGATACAGATCTTAATATTCTTAAATGGATATGTCCGGAGAATTAGGTAGACTTGGTGCTTTGCTAGGAGTCGACCTTGTCTCGTAAATCGGTAGAACGTAGTACTTGGTACGTACGTGATTCGGATACTCCGACGACCGTATTTACTGCCAGATTATCCGGGGATCTCATGGGTCGCTTCCGATAATCCACCGATGACGCACAACTCGCACTCTTGAATAATCTGGGATTATATAGAAGAGAGAGAAAATTAATCTAGGATTAATAACGGAGATATTTTATCCGGGATAAAATGTCGTCTAAATGAGAGAGAACGATTAATTCGGAATTAATCGATGTATTAATATATTCGATATATTAGACGAAATTAGATTTCGACGCGGAATTAAAATCAGATTTTAATTCGGGCAAACGAGTTAATTTAGAATTAATTCGTTAGCGACGTAAATAATAATTTCGCCAGGCGCAATTATTTATTTAAATTCGATTGAATTAACGTCGCGACGTAAGCTCGGTATTTCGGAAATATCGAACCCGAACGCGTGAGTGCACGTGGGCCCACTTTCATTTGGAAACGTGTGGGGCCCACATGACACCTGTCATTCTAATTCTTTGCATGTAGATTGTGTACATTGCACTCAATGTCATTGCATGGAGTTTGAGTGTTTGACACTCTAAGCCATTGCATGTTATGTGTCATAATTTTATTATTAATTTAATGAAAATTATGGCATAAATATAAATTGATTTTTGGTAAATCATTTTAACAACTTAATACACAATTTTATCTCTCTCAAATTCTCTCTTCCTCTCACGGCAATGGTGGCCATTCTTCACTGGTTTTGAACCAGTTTGGGCGTGAATAAGGGAAGCAAGAGTGGTTTCTCATGGTGAGAAATCAAGTGCTAGCACACTTTCAAGTCTTGCGAAGGTGGTAGGGAGGTTCGACCATGAGGCGGGACTCATCCGATGGAGTTTGGAGCTTCGTTTTGAGACCCGAAACTGCCAAGACAGTGAGCATGGACTGGTTGCAGTAAGCTTACCAAGGCAGTGCGTTTTTGGGCATGATTCGTCTTCAAATCGACATAACCGATCAATGTAAGTATTTCGCTATCTTCATTGGTGTATTCACGCATGTTTTCATGTCTTGATTTGATCTTGGGACCTTAGATAATTACCAACACGGTAGACACGGTTAACTAAAGCACAAATGACAATCATTACAAGACATTATTTCGGGGCCGATTCTCTATCCCCAGTGGAGTCACCAGACTGTATGACACAGAAATCGGCGACATTGTTCCAGGCTCGCGACCTGGTTGGGAGTACGGAGTAGCCCGCGGGGGAACTAAATCGGAGAAATAAAATGGATTCGCCACCCAGTGTGAACTGGGAAAATGATTTAAGGCCGCACTCACCCCTCGCAAGGGAAGACCACAAACCATTGGGTTCGGAATGGTCCCTTACTTATGCCACTTGTAATGAACGGATTTATATGATAATATAACCGAGTCTACACAACATACATACGCAAGAATAACCTACATCTAAATTTGCATACAACCTATATCTAAGTTTACATACAACCTATATCTAAGTTTGCATGTAACCTATATCTAAGTTTGCATATAACCTATATCTAAGTTTGCATGCATAAAAGTAAGTCAAAGTAACGGCAAGCACACAATCTCATGAACGTATTAAATTGATAAACATGGCGATCTAAACATAAACATAGAAGAGACATAATTAAGTTCCTAATGCGAAGGAAATAACTAAATCATGCTTGAAAAATAATATGCTAAACAACCTAATCATGCATAAGGTAATATGTTATTTCTAATAAACAACGAATAAACGCAAGATTAGATAAAACGAAATATGTGCGTTTCTCAAGTGGTACGTGGAATTGTATCCAGAGTTCAGACCGCACTACCGTCCATTCGGATTCGGCTACGGAATTTACGTCCGGGTTTCCATCCGATATACCACGAGAGATAGCATAAAATCATTCATCCCATGGCCGCAACACACATAAATCCACAATATGCATGCGAAGAAATAATAATAAATAACACAAAAGAACATGAATAAATGAAAAGGGTGCCATCAGGTCTAACCTCTTAAGTCGCCTCCTGGAAGTGCGTTACGCGGTTTTCGGAAGGGTTGGTGCTCCGTAACTTTTCTGATTTACTGATTTTCTATTTTCCTTCGTTGCCTCACTGTTTTGGGTCGCTATTTCCTCTGTTTTTACTATTGTTTTCTGGTCGTTGTTTTTGGGTTATTGTTCACGGTTTTGGGAAATTTTGGGTGACTGTTTTTTGCAGTTATTGGGCTGTGTTCGGGGACTGGTTTATACTGTAATTGGGCTGTGTTCGGGGACTTTTTTAAGGGTGTAGTTTTTGGTAATTTAAGGGCTGTTTGGGGCTATATTTTCGGTGATTTGAGGGTCATTGTGGCTGTTGTTCGGTTTGGCAGTGTGCGTGAGTGGCTAGGTGAGGGTTTTTTACTTTAAAGGGGGCTACTGGATGAGTGGGTTTATTATTTGTTGAGGTGAGAGCTGTGCGTGGCTTGGTGAGGGTTTTAACGTGAGGGCTAGGTGTCGGTTAGTTTTGTCTTTGGTGAAGGGCTTAGTTTGTGTCTTTGTTTGTGAGTGACTTTGTGTGCGTGTGTTCTGGTGTGTGTCGTGTGCGTGAGTGGCTTTGTGTCTAGGGTTTATGTGTGGAGAGAGGAGAGTGGGACGTGTCTGTGTGTTTTGTGCCTAGGGTTTATGAGTGGAGAGAGGATAGTGGGACGTTCTGTTTGGGTTTTTCTTTTGTGAGTGTCGTGAGTGAGCTCTCTGAGTGTGTGCGTTTAGAGGGTTGGCTGAGTGTGTGTGTTTAGAGGGTTGGCTGAGTGTGTGTGTTTAGAGGGTTGGCTGAGTGTGTGTGTTTATAGGGTTGGTGGTGTGTGAGTATTTGTGCGTGAGTGCTTAGGGTTTATCTGTTTTTTGAGAGGGATAGAGACGTGGTGCCATGAATGAGAGTGAGATGAGGGGTGTGAGTGTGCTCTCTAGAGTCCTTAAGGTTTGGTTTAGGCTTCTTTTTATAGGCAAGGGTTGGGGTTTACCTTATATGAATAGGGAAAGAATATTGTGTAATTATGGGGGGATATTTTAATTAGTGTGCTATAAGGAAAAAAAATCTATTTATTAGGGATGTGATTTAATTTGATTTGATTTGATCTCTTTTAATTTGGAATATGATTTGATTTGATTTGATTTGATTATTTGATTTGATTTGATTTCTTTAATTTGGAATATGATTTAATTTGATTTGATTTGATTTCTTTAATTTGGGAAGGTGATTTGTCTTGATTTTAGCATCTGTTTAATGTGTGATCTTGTTATTTTGGAAGGAGGTGGGCGTGGGGTAAAGGCTTTGGGCGTGTATTCGGTTTGTTTTGGTGGGCTTGGTGTGTGTTTTGGTGATGTTTGGGCTTGTTGTGTGACTTGCGGGGGTTTTGGGCTAAGGATAAGTTTAAAACAGAGGCTTAACGAGCAAACCCGAAGCTAAGCAAACGAATTAAATCCAACAAGGTGTCAATTTATGACTCTTCCCTTCGGACGTCCGTTTCCCGCGACTTCCACAACTTAAAGAGGTAGTGTCTCCATGTGAGACTCATCATCGAGACTTATATGCAAAAATACAGTGCCTATAATAGTCATATTACCAATGGGATTCCGAGAGGTCTATCCAGAGCAAAGTTGTTTCTGTACCATCGGTAAACAAAACCTCATATTACACTTGCATGGGTATCCAATACCCAAATATATGATAACTATGACGTTACGCTTCCATAACACGCACAAGTGTAATACTAGTCTATTTCGTATTATCAATGTCCAGTCTCGATAATACTACGACTAAGGATATTTAATGATGAAACCTTAGTGGATTAATATTGTCTCATAGCTTATTAATCAGATACTAATCATATGGACTTTTATCATTTATATATCCAGGTAATCCAATTACAAATGATAAAAGAGTAATTTCCTTTATCACATAGTTAATTTGTACAACAACGCCATGTTCTGTACAAATAGTGATTTTATGGGTCATAATTGTCCAACACAACACTCAAGAGGTAGGCAACAACAAGTAAGCCTACTTTACAAATTGAGTCTGTCCAATAAACTCAACTGTTTTCCTTAGCCAGCATCATTCATATTTTCCAGAATCCAAATTCTACATCAATATGACTCAGATGCTATATCAGTATTGTGTTATAGCTACTGAGTTGTCTATGTATTTAGAGATCAAATCCAAATACTATGAGACAACCGTAAGCACTATACTAATATGAAAACTTTTAATCTATAGAGTCACAATTCAACTTCATAAGTCAATACTTCATAAGTTGCAACTGATTTTACTAATTAGTAGAATCAACAGTGACACTCCCACTGTATCTTTCTGACTTTATATGACATAGACCATCTAATGTCATAATTAGGATCAAAACTAATATAACCTTATGGTTGCTGACTAAATTCTCCATGAATAAGAAACTCGTTCTTAATATCTCAAATATCACAAAGAACATGTTTCAAGACACATCCTATGGTCTACAGCTTATCAAAAAAACTCGTAACAATTTCGATTAAATTGATATCTTTAGTCGTACATAATATGGTGTTCATCATGCCATCATCATATGATGCATAGGATTGACTAGACATTCTAATCAATCTCTCTTTCGACAAAGGTGTCATCCTTTACGAAAGACGAATACTATATATATTAAAAGACATGTTAACTGTCAAACAGTTATACTAAATGTCATAGAGATAGTCTTACTGTGTCCTTTATTAGAGCATATCTAATACACGACTTATGAGAGTATCTCACAAGTCTCTTAATCTTATATCTTATAAACTTTATATTAAATATAACAGAGACTATTCCCACAGCTTTCAAGGAGAAAAGAAGACTTAGGATATATAATACTAGAAAGAAATTTGTACGCTCCCACTGACCCTACTAACAAATATGTATTCTCTATACTTCGATAAAATCAAACAATCTGACTGATATCAAAATCAGAGAACACAGATTTCCGTAAAGCTTATCTGAGTCTACAATAGGCTCTATAAGCTGGTATATCCAATTGTGATCTTAGCAGAATACAAACTCTAGGGCCATTCTAGAATGAATCCTTCAAACAGAGAAATCACGACGGATCTCTCATTCGAAGAAATCACTCAAGAATGCCACTTTACATTCTTTAGCCAAAATACATAGTTTAATATCAACATTAACTAGCAGATCTTTAACTATTCAATTAGTGCGACCAGAGATGGGTATTCTCAAAATCTACAATAGACTACTGAGCATAACCTTTCTCATTGTCATACTATAAAGGTCAAACCTTTATCAAGCTCACTTTGCTTTTGCTGCGCAAACAATTTGCACACTTTATGAACTATACATAACGAAAGCCTAATCAAGTTCAAAACTTGATCGTAGTAAGCTATGAACAATCTAAGATCTATGGTTCAATGCTAATTTCTGAAATCGATATCAAATATCGCTCCAATTATAATTTATAGGATAATTTTCTTCGATAAGAAAACAACAGAATCATTAAGTACCAAATACTTTATAAATGATTCTAAAATCCTATTAAACTTATATGGGAGATGTCTAAGGGTCATTTCATCTTATTAATTATGTATTTTGACCAACGTAATCACACGCGTATAACGCAATCGCACGTATCGTTCAAGTAGTATAAAAGTATCGATCCCACGATGACTTAAAACCTTTTATTATCAATTTATGAAGTTAAATGTTTACAAGTATCTAATGGATTGATTGTTTGATTGGGTGGTGACTTTAAAACTTAAAACAAGCAAATAAAATTGCTTGAAAATAGATTGAAGAAAATTCAAATTTATAAAACTATCCAAGGTTGTGAATCCTTCCAATATCTTTTTAAAAGATGAAGTGATTGTTTTACGTTTGTGTAATATATTGGTTTATTAACTCGGAACACGAAATTATGTAAAAGCCTCTTTCGATGGTCAAATACAAATACCCAGTATAACCCAATTAATCATTTTCCTATGTTAACCAAGTTATCTGAATTCATTAAGATTAAGTTCCAATTATGGCTACCCCCGCCCGACAGGTATATTGCTATCCTGTAAGAAAATCTATTAAAGGGTTATCTATCCTCAAGGAAGATCGTGGGCTATTGAGTCTAAGAACTTTAACCTAAAATCTCTTTTCCAAGTTCATTTTAAGTTTACCAGTTCAAATTTATTAATGGCCAGTTAATAAAAAACATTAGGATTAAGGCTCAATAAATAAACCTTTATATTACCCAAACTATAATTTAACCCATTATAAACCAGTGATATTGGATTTCATCACAACCCCAGATAACTGGCTTAGTTACGACACATATTTACGAGTAGTAAAAACTTAAATAAAAGAAAAGACATAAAGTAAATGCTGGAAATTAAATTACTGGAAAGTAAATTACTGGAAAGTAATGCTGAAAGTAAATAAAGTAAAAGTACAAAAAAGAAAATATTGAGGTAAAAGGATCCACTTTTATTACTACTATTTTAGATTTCTCCCTTAATATAATATATTAACTTTGCGTGATAATTACCAACCAGTCATATAGGCGATATCCTGATTAAGTCAAATTAATAATTAATTACCAACCGACCAACCAGGCGGTTTATCCATGCTTAGTCAGGTTAAAACCAATTTATAATTAATTACCAACCGACCAATATGGCAAGTATCCTCATTAAGTCAGACTAAAATAGTTATTATATTATAATTATGGGAGATTAATCTAAATAGTAATAATAAAAGCTTTAATTTTACCCTAGTAAGAGGAAGTTACCTCCTCATTGCTTGAAAAGTAAAAACTGAAAAAGTAAAGAAAGGAAAGTATTGTGCATTAACGTAAATTGCGGAAAGTAAAAACTGAAAAGTAAAGAAAAGAAAGTGCGAAAGCGGAAATTAATTACTGAAAGCTGTAAATAAACAAACAAGATACAATCTTCTTAGTTATTCTTAATGAATTTCAAAGAAGAAAGTATGAATTTACAAATGAAATGGCTTGGTATTTATAGCCAAAATTTTGCCTCCATCAAATCATCCACCCAATCCATTATTAATTGCTCCACCAAATCCATTAATAATTGCTCCACTAATTGCTCCACCAAATCCATTATTAATTGCTATCATGTTTGGTGCGAGTTTGACTATTTTTATTTTTTATTTTGAAAATGACTTTAATAATTACTCATAACACACTTCTAGATGTTTCATCAATTTTGGTCATGAAATTTTCATAATTCAAAATTATTTTATTCTTAAAAGTTGTAGATATTTGAGTCTTCTTTAATCTAGAACTTGAATCCACTCAATCCGATATCGGAATAAAAGGTTATTCCCAAAATACGACAATTGCGTAAAATTGGAATTTCCAAAACTGCACTTCGTTAGAACGCCGTTTCAAGTTTCCAATCTCCAAAATTAATATGTAAAGTCCAATTTTGTGCCCTTATTTGACCCACAATTCGTCCTAATGATTTCATTAAGTCCCAATATTATTTTTGTTGGGGTTGGTGCTCAGAGCGCCAATTCCCGATTGTATTTCTTTATGAGTACTTCTGTAAAACGTTATTATTATGAATAATATATGCAGTTTCTATAATATAATGTATCTTTCAATATGGTAAAGACGTAATGACCTTAGAATGACTAGTCATGATACTGTTGCAAAAGCGTCACAATTGACATTAAGATGTATCATGACATTGTCATTCTCAGACAGTTCCTGGTCAAGGTTTACACTACTTTTTCAATATAGTAAACCCGTTGAGACCGGTACATGTCGTATACTGGAATAAATTATTCCAATGGTTTCTCAATGAACCATAAGTCTTGGAGACTAGTATAAACATATAGGTGTTTATAGCGGATAAACACTTAACGACTTACCAAAGATTCTTAATGGATGGTACACCAATGTCAATAAGAATCTTATCGGGTTGAGTAGCACTTGTGATTCTTAGACTTGAGATGTCACTGTGGGCACATGAGACATATTCTACACTTAGATGGCAGTCACGTCACCGATATATTAAGATCAGACCTCCGCCTGTTCGTTGGGTGTAGATAGATCCTCAGGGTGTCATGTGTGTATCGAGATATGATCCGTCAGTTCTGTGTATCAGAGCATAGGTGGTCCATGTGATTAGTAATCAGTAAAATCCATGGGCCCGTGGTACAATTTAGAAGTTTGTTCTAAATATTCTTTTTTAGATTGCTAATAGAATAGTCGACTGGATAATCCCTATAGAGATTTGACGTTTACATCTATATCTCTGTGATTTATCCGGACACATGTGACGGAGGAATTATACATTTTCCAAGACCTCCACCTGTATGATTCAGCGAGTTTATCCGTGGTCATCATAATTTACGGGTGGATAAATTATGGACACGAAATTGGATTTCGTGACGGATATGCCAGAATCTAGAGAGTCTCACTAATGAAATATACTCGTAGAGCACTAGGGCAACATTTATAAATAATTTTGATTATTTATAAAGTCGTTTAAAGGTTAAACGCAAAATACATATGTAGGGACCCGATAGTCATTTCCTTAATTTTTATGTATTTGCATTTAATGCTTGATTAATTCAATACACATTAATTAATAGTCAAATTGAGATATTTGGCTAATATCATAATTATATATATGTATTTAATATTTAAAGTAAATATTATACATATATTTAATATATTTTTTATTTATTTAATTAATTGATTATTTAATTGTTAAATGATTAAATTAATTAAAGTGTAGATATTTTAAAGTTATGATAAATGGTGAGATGACTTAAAGATTCTTAACTTGACTTTATGAAATTCATTAAAGAGTTAATGATTTCAAAAGCAAGTAGCCAAGTTTGCATTAAATGAATTAAAGTGAAAAAATATCACTTTTGTTTTAATTAAATGCTAATTCGGCCAAGGTAAAAGGTAGCCAAGGGTTGGATATTTTCATTAACCTAAATATCATCTAAAACTCCATTGAAAGAAAATAAAAAAGAGCTTGAGGAGAAGAAGAAAGACAAAAGAAAAATCAAAGAAAGCTTGGTTTTTAGTAAGTTTTTCCAACTTACTATTAGAGAGGAAAATGTTCCTTATGTTCTAGGCTACATCTTGTGATGTTCTCATGTTTTTCTATTCTTTTCTTTGTGTTTTTATTGATGGAAGTTTGAGAATAGGGATATGCATGTATTGAGTTCATAGAATTTTCTAAAGTGTTTACTAGCATTCTTTTGTAAGTTTGAGAAACTTGTTGCTAATCTAAAGTTGTTGACCCACTCTTAAATGACCTAATTTGAGCTATAGTTATTTCATTGTGTTGAGACTTGATTTTAATAGAGGAAGCATGATTGAAGTATTGGATTTTGTTAATTTGGTATAATTTGTCCAATTTGTAGAAATTGAAAAATTAGGGTTTGAACCACTTCCAAATTTTGGGGATTTTCATTTATGTTGTGTATATGATACACATAAAATCTTATGTTGATTGGATTTCATTTGGATTTGTTTTGAACATGTAAAGTGCAAAATGCACATTAGCCACCTAAGGGAGGCTCACGGCCTTGAACAATTTTTTTGGGGTTTTTGGTTGCAATATGTGTTTTGACATTTGGGATATGTTAAATTCATCTTAGAAATGATTTAGAATCATTCAAAATTGTTTTGATCAATTTCGGATTAAAATAAACAAAATGTTATGTTTAAGGGCAATTCGGTAAATTCACATAAATTTGATTTATAGTGTTTTATTTCATAATTTGATTATTGGATAATAAATAAATAAGTTTATTTTATTAATCCGAGAAAATTTTGAAATCGGAAAATTCTGATTTTCCACCATTCCGCTGCGTTACCGGATTTCGGCAATAAAACTCCTACCAAAGGGTATCCGAGCGAGTCTGATTCTAGGCCCCCTAATATGATTAGCCCTTTAATTCAAAGTTTAATCATGTTTTCTTAACTTTATACATGCATGTTTTAATCTAATTTGATTATATTTAGCGTGTATGACACTTAGTGGAAAATCCCTAATTAATAAGGTTTAAATGTAATTATGTATTTGATGCATGTTATATGGTCCGTCTTGTCAATACGGTTTATAAATATTTCTTTGTGACTACATCTGAGACCGTGCATCTGATGTGAGGGTGTAGCCGATGGAGATTTATTTATACCAGATGTATATCGGATACTAGATAAATTCAAGCAAAAGCGCAATCCTGAACGTGCCCTAACTGTCAGGGTTACGCAAGTAACTTGAGTTTATCATTGACAAGTTTAACCTTGGTGCGTCTCCTTGTGGGCCTACCTTAGCAGCGACAACGAGAAACGACCAGGAGCAGAAACCCAGGAGTCACTAGTGAGTGATTGACAAATGAGTTGTCTACCTGATGAATATAAGTAGGCGAGACCGTGCCTCTGCTGTGAGCTGAAATATATTCACGGGATCCACTTTTCACTATTGTATTTAATTTAATTATTAATATTTGTATTCTGTTTGGGGATTACAGTATTGCATGATTTAGTGGGAGGGGCATTTTTAGATTAAAATCCATGATCTAGTTTATGCTTTTGATATTATATGAAACTGCTTAAAAATTTTGCTAACCGTTTTTGGTGATATATATGATAGATTTACGATGGCGGCACCATCCACCAATCAGTTTGCGTGTATGCTTGATGCGAACAAACTAAAATGCGATGATAACTTCGCCGATTGGGAATTGGATTTGAGGATTTTCCTCGATTCCGAGAAGTTGGGATATGTTCTTGAGGATCCGCTGCCCCTTGCTATGGCAGAGGACGCTACTCCGGAAGAACGCAAAGTCTTCCAAGCTGGAAGGATGATGACTTAAAAGTTAAGTCATACATCTTAAGTTCACTTTCACCATGACTCAAGAAACAGTATTATGGCATGTCAAATGCCTATACTATGATGACTCGATTGAGACAATCATGAGAACCAAGAACAAGTGATTGTTTATAAGGTCGCAATGGAATTGTTCCATGCGCGATTGGATAAGGGGTAAGCTATTAGCCCACATGTTCTTCAGCTGATCAATTTGATCGATCAATTGAGGCAACATGATCTCATTCTGAATGACATTCTCGGTAGAAGTGTCATTCTTGGTTCGCTCCCAGCTTCTTATCGCCAGTTTGTGATGTATTTCAACATGAATAGGATTGTCTGCACCTACCAAGAGCTATATAGGATGTTACTCACGACGGAAGAGGGCCTCAAAAAGGGAGTACCGACTCGCCCTCCGAGACCTACTTCACTTTCTACTTCTTCCCAGATTGGATCAAAGGGAAAGAATAAGAAAGGGAAAAAGAAGAAGGGTTTTGGTCCTCAACCACAGGCAAAGATAGCAAAGCCCAAGAGGGCTTCTGAAGACAAGTGTCATCACTACAGCAAAGTCGGGCACTGGAAAAGGAACTGTCCTGACTACATAGCCCAGCTGAGGAGGGAGAGAGCATCTACATCAGGTATATTTATTTTTCCAGTTATTGATATATCTTTGGCTTGTGAAGTCGTTACATCCATCTGGATTTTAGATTCTGCTTGTCCCATTCACATTTGCAATTCATTCCAGGTGCTGAAGGAAAGTAGAAGACTGAAGCCTGAAGAGATGCAGTTGCGATTCGGGAGTGGAGACTCTCTGGATGCAGTTGCAGTTGGAGTATGCGAGATCTCATTGCCGAATGGGACACTTTTGTTAAATGATTGTCATTTTGTACCATGATGTGTAGCTAATATTATATCACCTTTTGTATTAGATACAGAAGGCTTTCATATTAATATTAAGAATTGTTCTTTGTATTTATATGATAAAAGTAATATTAAGATCCTTTGTTGTCCAAACCAGCATGGTCATTATACATTGCAAACTTCAAAAGATATTTTAAATACTGGAGTTAATAAAAGTAGTATACCTGTAATTAATAATACTGAACTTTGGCACATGCGACTAGGTCATATAGGCGTTAAACGCCTTACCCAATTGGTTAGGAATGGTTTGATACCAGATCTCACCATTGAATCCTATCCAACTTGTGAATCGTGTATTCAGGGTAAGATGACCAAAGCCATTTTCTGGTGTTGGACATCGCGCCACTAACTTAGTGGAACTCGTACATTCTGATGTATGTGGTCCACTAAGTCAGACTGCTCACAATGGTTATTTGTACTTCGTTACCTTTACCGATGATCTGTCATGGTACGGTTATGTGTATTTGATGCGACATAAATCGGAAACCTTTGAAAAGTTCAAAGAGTTCCGAAATGAAGTAGAAAAACAAAATGGTCAATATATTAAATGCCTTCGATCCGATCGAGGCGGTGAATATATGAGTGGTGAGTTCATGGATTATATGAAGGAGAATGGGATTCTCGCTCAATATACTCATCCAGGTACTCCACAACACAATGGAGTGTCTGAGAGGAGAAATCACACTTTGTTGGATATGGTCCGATCAATGTTGAGTTTCACAAATTTGCCATATTCTTATGGGGCTACTCTCTTTTAACAGATGCACATCTTTTGAATAAGATTCCTTCAAAAGTTGTTCCTACGACACCGTATGAGATATGGTTCGGTAGGAGACCAAATCTTAGTTACATTAAGGTTTGGGGTTGTCATGCCTATGTCAGGGTGACTCAGCAAGATAAGTTTTCGCCTCGAGGGCAAAAGTTTAGGTTTTTTCGGATATCCTTCGAATACGAGGGGATATCTGTTCTATGATACCGAGCATCGAAATGTGTTCGTAGCTCGCTTATAAAATTTCTAGAAGTATAATTTTTGTCAGAAGGTGGTAATCATAGACAGGTTGAACTTGATGAAGTCCAACCTGAAAAAACGAACCAACGGAGGAACCTGAAGTTCAAGTAGATGAATGGACCTTCAACACACACACTCCGTAGGTCAGAAAGGGTATCTAGACCTCTGAACGCTTGTATTTGATACAAGAAAAGAGTCAAGATGTTCTCTTAGTAGAAGAGACTGATCCTTTCACCTATAGAGAATCGATGTTGGACATCGACTCCGTGAAATGGCAAAGTGCCATGAAATCCGAGATAGACTCAATGTATGAGAATCAAGTTTGGGACTTGGTTCCGCTTCCCGAAGGAATTGTCCTATCGGTTGTAAATGGGTTTACAAGAGGCAGCACGGGCCTGACGGTAAGGTTGAAACTTACAAGGCCCGACTGGTAGCAAAAGGTTACACGCAGCGACCTGGCGTCAACTACGATGAAAATTTTCACCAATAGCAATGCTTAAGTCTATTCGGATTTTGATTTCTATAGCTGCGTATCATGACTACGAGATTTGGCAAATGGATGTCAAAACGGCTTTTCTAAATGGATTTCTTGATGAAGAAATCTATATGGAACAGCTGGAAGGTTTTGCGTCCAGCGAAAACTCGGGTATGGTATGTAAGCTTAAGAAGTCCATTTATAGACTTAAACAAGCTTCACGAAGTTGGAATCTTCGATTCGACGAGATTATTAGATCGTCTGGTTTTCTCAAGAATTCGGAAGAATCCTGTGTGTATCAGAAGGCCAGTGGGAGCATAGTCATATTTCTAGTCCTATATGTTGATGACATCCTAATCATTGGGAATGAGTTAGGTATTTTACAAAGCGTCAAAGCGTACCTCTGTAAGAATTTCTCTATGCATGATCTGGGAGAAGCTTCATATGTTTTAGGGATAAAACTCTATAGAGATAGACAAAGGAGGCTGATTGGGTTATCCCAATCAACGTACATAGATAAGATCTTGGAACGGTATAATTTAGGTAACTGTAAGACACCAAACATACCTTTCAGACATGGGATTCATATTTCAAAGAAGATGAGTCCACAAACATGAGATGAGAAGGTTAGAATGTCTAACCAACCTTATGCTTCGTGTTTGGGTAGCATAATGTATGCCATGTTATGTACAAGGCCTGATATCAATTATCATGTTAGCGTAACTAGCACATATCAGTCCAATCCGGGTAATGCCATTGGATGGCCAAAAAATATCTCCTCAAGTATCTTAAAGGTACTAAGGATAAGTTAATAACTTATGGAGGAAACGAACTGCAAGTTAATGGGTATACGGATTTTGATTTCCAATCGGATCCCGATGATAGAAAGTCTACATCTGGATTCGTATTTACCCTTAACAGAGGTGCAGTTTGTTGGAAAAGTTCCAAATAGGGATCGACAGTAGATTCCACCACTGAGGAGGAATATATTGCAGCTTCTGAAGCTGCAAAAGAGGCTGTGTGGATAAAGAACTTTATCACAGAGTTGGGAGTTGTCCCAAGTATCGAGAATACGATTTCATTATACTGTGATAATACTGGAGCCATTGCGCAAGCAAATGAACCGAGGGCGCATCAAAAGTCGAAGCATTTGGAACGGAGTATCACATCATTCGAGAGATTGTGTCACGAGGGGATATTGTCGTGTGCAAGGTACCGAGTGAAGATAATGTAGCAGACCCGCTGACGAAGGCCATACCTCTGAAGTTGTTTGATAAACACGTGGAGTCGATGGGTATTAGATACAATCGTTATTGGAACTAGAGCAAGTGAGAGTTTTTTGTGGGGTTGGTGCTCAGAGCGCCAATTCCCGGTTGTATTTTGTATGAATACTTCTGTAAAACGTTATTATTATGAATAATATATGCAGTTTCTATAATATAATAAATCTTTTAATATGGTAAAGACGTAATGACCTTAGAATGACTAGTCATGGTACTGTTGCAAAAGCGTCGCAACTGACATTGAGATATATCATGACGTTGTCATTCTCAGACAGTTCATGGTCAAGGTGTACACAACTTGGTCAGTATAGTAAACCCGTTGAGACCGGTATATGTCGTATACTGGAATAAATGATTCCAATGGTTTCTCAATGAAGCTTAAGTCTTGGAGACTAGTATAGACGTGTAGGTGTTTATAGCGGATAAACACTGAACGACTCATTGAAGATTCTTAATGGATGGTACACCAACGTCAATAAGAATCTTATCGAGTTGAGTAGCACTTGTGATTCTTAGACTTGAGCTGCCACTGTGGGCACATGAGACATCTTCTACACTTAGATGGCAGTCACGTCACCGATCTATTCAGATCAGACCTCCGCCTGTTCGTTGGGTGTAGATAGATCCTCAGGGAGTCCTGTGTGTATCGAGATAGGATCCGTCAGTTCTGTGTATCAGAGCATAGGTAGTCCATGTGATTAGCAATCAGATAAAAACCATGGGCCCGTGGTACAATTTAGAAGTTAGTTCTAAATGTTCTTTTTGAGATTGCTAATAGAATAGTCGACTGGATAATCCCTATAGAGATTTGACGTTTACATCTATATCTCTGCGATTTATCTGGATACCTGTGACTAGGGAATTATACATTTGCCATGACCTCGACCTGTATGATTCAGCGAGTTTATCCGTGGTCGTCATAATTTACGGGTGGAAAAATTATGGACACGAAATTGGATTTCGTGACGGCTATGCCTGAATCTAGAGAGTCTCACTAATGAAATATACTCGTAGAGCACTAGGCAATATTTATAAATAATATTGATTATTTATAAAGTCGTTTAAAGGTTAAACGCAAAATACATGTGTAGTGACCCGATAGTCATTTCCTTAATTTTTGTGTATTTGCATTTAATGCTTGATTAATTCAAATACACATTAATTAATTTTCAAATTGAGATACTTGGCTAATATCATAATTATATATATGTATTTAATATTTAATGTAAATATTATACATATATTTAATATATTTGTATTTAATTAATTAATTGATTATTTAATTATTAAATGATTAAATTAATTAAAGTGTAGAATTTTAAAGTTATGATAAATGGTGAGATGACTTAAAGATTCTTAACTTGACTTTATGAAACTCATTAAAGAGTTAATGATTTCAAAAGCAAGTGGCCAAGTATGCATTAAATGAATTAAAGTGAAAAAATATCACTTTTGTTTTAATTAAATGCTAAATTCGGCCAAGGTAAAAGGTAGCCAAGGTTGGATATTTTCATTAACCTAAATCTCATCTAAAACTCCATTGAAAGAAAATAAAAAGAAGCTTGAGGAAGAAGAAGAAAGACAAAAGGAAAAATCAAAGAAAGCTTGGTTTTCAGTAAGTTTTTCCAACTTACTATTAGAGAGGAAAATGTTCCTTACATTCTAGGCTACATCTTGTGATGTTCTCATGTTTTTCTATTCTTTATTCTTTGTGTTTTTATTTGATGGAAGTTTGAGAATAGGGATATGCATGTATTGAGTTCAATAGAATGCTTCTAAAGTGTTTACTATCATTCTTTTGTAAGTTTGAGAAACTTGTTGCTAATCTAGAGTTTTTGAACCACTATTAAATGACCTAGATTTGATCTATAGTTATTTCGTTGTGTTGAGACTTGATTTGAATGTAGGAAGCATGATTGAAGTATTGGATTTTGTTAATTTGGTCTAATTTGTCCAATTTGTAGAAATTGAAAAATTAGGGTTTGAAACCACTTCCAAATTTGGGGCTTTTCATTTATGTTGTGTATTTAGATGTGTATATGATACACATAAAATCTTATGTTGATTGGATTTCATTTGGATGTGTTTTGAACATGTAAAGTGCAAAATGCACATTATGCCACCTAAGGGAGGCTCACGGCCTTGAACAATTTTTTGGGGTTTTTGGTTGCAATATGTGTTTTGACATTTGGGATATGTTAAATTCATCCTAGAAATGATTTAGAATCATTCAAAATTGTTTTGAACAATTTCGGATTAAAAATAAACAAAATGTTATTTTTAAGGGCAATTCGGTAAATTCACATAAATTTGATTTATAGTGTTTTATTTCATAATTTGATTATTGGATAATAAAATAAATAAGTTTATTTTATTAATCCGAGAAAAAATTTTGAAATCGGAAAATTCTGATTTTCCACTATTCCGCTGCGTTAACGGATTTCCGCAATAAAACTCATACAATTTTATCTGCAAAATAAACTAAAACACATCAAAATCTTCATCAAACCCGAGAAACTAAACAAAATATTAAGTAAAAGGGGCGGTAAATAATGATATATTTTCCACTCATCACACCCCAAACCTAACATTTTGCTAGTCCTCGAGCAAAAAAACAAAATAAAATACAAGAAACAATTAAAATTAAACTAAGACGCTTTCGTAAAGATCACGGTTGCATGTAGCGTATGCAACAAGCCTTTAAACCCCTAGGTGTCCCTAGTGGACGAGTTATAGTCTCGTGAGGGCTTACAGCAACGATACCCACAAATGTTTTACAAAAGTAAAAAGATAATAAAACTAATGCACACAAAAGCAAAAAGACAAGAGAAAAAAGAATAAAGAAGTTAGTGACTAAACAGGTGAAACTTCTTATACAAGTTAATAGTTGTTTTATTTCTTTCTAAATTACCGAATAAGTGAATTCTCCGATTATTTTTTTACCATTCTTCATAAACATAGTCAACAAAATATTAATCAACTCATTTTTGCCGACAATAGTCACAAGTCCAGTTGAGAAGAAAGTAATATTTTGTCCTAAAGTTTTGTCAGAATTCACACCTTTTTAGAAATGGAATATTTTTCTCAATTTTTTTTTTATTTTTTTGTATTTATATACAATATCTTCCATCTATGTAGCGAGCTTTAGGCCAGTGACTCCCAAACTAGTTGGTTTTAGGCCACTAGGTATTAAGATACCCCTACAGACTTAATTACTCAGACTTCACACACATATATATATATATATATATATATATATATATATTGCAACATCTTTGATCCATGTAACGAGCTTTTGGCCAGTGACTCCCAAACCAGTTGGTTTTAGGGCACTAGGTATTAAAACACCCTTACATAATTAATAACTCGGATCTCAAACGTTTTTTTTTACTCCATCTCTTTTTATAGATGCTTCCTCTAATTAAACTAGAGCACTGAATATTACAAACTTTTCAATTACAGCTCATGTCTGTATGTTACCATTTATGCTGATAATACCTGTCAACTGAGCATATGAAGATTCATTTTAGTCAGTATTATGGAGAATTCACAAATTAAATAATTTAAAAGGAAATAAACAAAAATTAACTTGTTCCGAAATAGGTTGAGATACGTCTCAGGAATGGAAATTCCTTACACAGCTATCTCACACCAATTTCACCTGATTAATCAAATAAAAACACAAAAATAAAAACATTTTGGTTTTTGTAAAATTTTTCAATTTGTTTTTTGGCTTTTTCGAAAAATTTTGACTAAAAATAAAACAATAAAAACAAGATACAATTTAATTATTCTCCTCCCCTAAACCTAAATGAGACATTATCCCCAATGTCTTAAACAATAGAAGAAGAGTTTAGAAAATCGTACCTGGTTAGCTGAAATTCTATATCTAAATGAAAAGTTAAAGGTTAAGATCCATATTTATCCGACGCCTCTTACCACGATCATTATCAGACCAGTTTAACGTGGAAAGAATGGGGTCAATTTGAGGTTCAAAGGCTAAGATTTGGTCAATTAAATCCGGGGTAGTTCTGGCAGTAAAGAGAAGTTCTTTTACAGGCTTTGACACTAACTCATTTCTCTGGGCATCATCAAGAAACACACAAAGAAAATCATAAAATCCATCAACATTGTAAAGTCCAAGCGGTTTCTGATGTATGTTCAAGTTTGCCCAAGATAGTACTGTAAAAATTTCCTCCATCATGCCCATGCCTCCTGGCAAAGCAATAAAATCATCAGCACTGTTAATCATCTCTACCAGTAGTTCAGACATACCTGGCATGATTAGTTCCTCGCCGTTTGATGATCCAATAAGATTCACCTCCGCCAAGGGTTTTGGGATAATTCCCAAGACTTGACTGTCTCCATCCTGTACAGCCTTTGAAACGATCCCCATTAGTCCAAGATTACCACCGCCATATACTAAGTGCATATTCCTTGCAGCAATGACTCGACCCAATTCCTGTGCCGCTGTTACATATTCTGGTTTAACACCAACACTGGTAACGTAAAACACACATATGTTTTCAATCCGTCTTCTTGAAGTAGCTTCTATTTTTATCTGGATGCCTTCAAAGGTGCAATGATGAGTTGAATTTATAGAACCTGAAAAGGGTGAGTAATAATAGCACAAGTATCTTCCAAAGGACGATTAGTAGCAAAATAGTAAATCGTGAAAGGTCAAAAAGTAGCCTGGATCCTGTCGGAGAAAATAACACAACAAATCACAATTATTAGGAAAAGACAAAGAGATATAATATTTACAATAATGTAACGGCTTGAATGACGTCTATGCGTCAGGGACAAGCTTTCCATCCAATTTTCTTATAAATTGGCAAATAGGGTCTTTTAGAGTCAGATTCCCGAGACTTAACTGTTGTCTTTCTTTACGGAATTGTGCATATAACATGCGAATTTCGTGATACACATATCCACTGGGATGCATCTCAAGAGTTTTAGATATGTCATCCAAAGACTCCTTACTCAAGCCATCCATAATGAAATTAATCTTATCTTCGCGGTTATCAGACACAATTCCTAAAGATCGACAACGAGTATCACAAAACATACGAGCACATTTATAACAAACACACATTCTTTTGGCTCTTCTCTTTTTAGCATATGTGCTTCTTTTTAAACCAGACATATGTGAAATAAAAGTGTCAATAGGACTCACCTGCCAATCGGACCCATGCTTCAATAATCCAACGAATGTCAGTAGGCATACCTTTGATCATCAGTAGTCTCATCTGTTCCAAGCGAGCTTTGTAAACTTTCATCAGAGAATTTTGAGGGAGAGGAAATTGCTTGTGAAGATTTACGAGAGCATCTTTCATCTTGAAATGACTTAACCTGCAAAAACTAAACACAAAAATTAAAAGACACCAAATCACAATATATACACAAATTGCATGGGTTGCCTCCCAGCTAGCGCTAAGTTTAATGTTGTCAGCTAGACATGATTTCCCGAACGTTAGGCTAGATCTGAAAGTGTGACACTTTCTTTTTCTCATTCAAATGATTCTCCCCAGTAGTGCTTGACACGCTGGCTGTTAACCTTAAATGTGTTGTTGGACTTGAGGTTGTATAATTCAACAGCTCCATATGGTAAAACCTGAGTAATCTCAAATGGGCCTGACCACCTTGATTTCAGCTTTCCAGGGAAAAGTTTCAACCTTGAATCATATAACAACACATGCTGCCCTAGTTTCAATTATATGCGCACTATTTTTTTTTCGGTCACGCCATTTCTTGGTCTTCTCTTTGTATAATCTAGCATTTTCATAAGCCCGTAGGCGAAATTCCTCCAATTCATTGAGTTGGTGAAGTCTTTTCTCTCCTACAGCTTATGGATCAAGATTCAACTTCTTCAGTGCCCAATACGCCTTTTGTTCAAGCTCAACTGGCATATGGCATGCTTTCCCGAACAACATTTGATATGGGGACATACCAATGGATGTCTTGTAAGCTGTCCGGTAGGCCCATAATGCGTCATCCATTTTTTCAGACCAGTCCTTCCTTGTTGATCCAACGGTTATCTCCAATATTCTTTTGATCTCCATGTTTGAAACTTCAACTTGCCCATTTGACTGTGGATGGTAAGTTGTGGCAACTTTATGAGTAACTCCGTATTTGGATAGGAGTGCATCAAAGTATCTATTGCATAAATGTGTGCCACCATCGCTGATAATCGCTCGAGGTATTCTGAAGCGAGTGAAAATATTCTTTTAAGGAACTTGATCACCACCTTTGAATCATTGGATGGCAGTGCAAATGCTTCAACCCATTTGGAGACGTAATCTATGACAACCAGTATGTACAGGTTTCCAAATGATGGAACAAATGGTCCCATAAAATCAATACCCCATACATTTAATATCTCCACTTCCAGAATATTTTACAGAGGTCCTTCATTTCTCCTAGATTGAAGAGCAAATAGCTAAGCATCTTTAAAAATAGTGGGCCAGAACAAACTTGATTGTAGGACTTTGACTTTAGTTTTATTTCCACTGAAGTGTTCGCCATATATTGATGAATGCCAGTGTTGCAAGACACTATTGACCACCTCATGTGGAACACATTGTCTCAATAATTGATTAGCACAACGTTTGAACAAGTACGACTCATCCCAGATATAATGCTTGACTTTTTTGAAGAACTTCTTTCATTTCTGAGTTGTCCATTCCAAAGGCCATTTTCCTGACACTATGTAGTTTACATAGTCAGCATACCAAGGGACATCGTGTTGTTTCATGGAAAATAAATGTTCATCTGGAAAAGTTTCCTTGATTATCAGTTCTTTGCCAGTTGTTTCTCCATTCTCGAGCCTCAATAAATGATCTGCCACTTGATTTTCCTTAAGAAGTATCCAACTGATCAATCTGGGCTTGGCATCTTTCTTCGTGATCAGATACTTGATTGCTGAATGATCTGTGTAGACCACCACCTTGGGACCCAGCAGATAAGATCAGAATTTGTCAAAAACAAACACAACTGCAAGCAACTCATTTTATGTGGTTGTGTAGTTGAGTTAAGCTTCATTCAGAGTTCTACTGGAGTAGTAAATGGCATAGAAATTCTTTACTTTGCGTTGTCCCAAAACTGCACCTACAGTAAAATCACTTGTATCGCACATCACTTCAAATGGAAGGGTCCAGTCCGGTGCTACTTTGATGGGGGCAGAGGGCAGCTTCTGTTTTAGGATCTCAAAGGCTTCCTGGCATTCTTTGGTGAATTTGAAAGGCACATCTTTCTCCAAAAGATTGCAAAGAGGTTTTGCAATTTTTGAGAAGTCTTTGATAAAACTCCTGTAAAAGCCAGCATGTCCGAGAAAACTCTGAATCCCTTTGACAGATGTGGGTGGAGGTAGTTTTTCAATTGTCTCGATTTTCGCTTTGTCTATTTGAATTCCCTTTTGTGAGATCCGATGTCCCAGAACGATGATTTTTTTACCATGAAATGGCATTTTTCCCAGTTGAGTATCAGGTTGGTATCTTCATATCTTTGTAACACCTGTTCCAAATTTTGCAAGCAGTGGTCGAAAGAATCTCCAAACATAAAGAGGTCATCCATAAAAACCTCCATACTCTATTCCAGCATGTCTGAGAAGATGGCCATCATGCAACGTTGGAATGTGGCAGGAGCATTACATAATCCAAATGGCATTCTGCGGAAAGCAAAAGTACCATATGGACATGTAAATGTGGTTTTATCCTGATCTTCTGGGGCAATGGCAATCTGATTGTACCCCGAATATCCATCCAAAAAGCAATAGTACTAATGTCCCGCCAGTCTGTCTAGCATCTGATCAATGAATGGCAGCGGAAAATGGTCTTTCCCTGTTACTTTGTTCAGTTTCCGGTAGTCCATGCATACTCTCAATCCAATCACCGTCCTTGTTGGAATCAGCTCCTTCTTTTCATTTGTGACTATAGTAATTCCTCATTTCTCTGATACATAATGCATAGGACTCACCCAACTGCTGTTTGAGATGGGGTAGATGATGCTAGCATCCAACCATTTGATGATTTCTTTCTTCAAGACCTCCTTCATTATTGGATTGAGTCTCCGTTGATGCTCCACTGTGGGTTTGTACTCATCATTCATCAGAATCTTGTGCATGCAAAATGATGGACTAATGCCTTGAATGTCTGCTATAGTCCAACCAATGGCTCTCTTGTGTTCTCGTAACACTCTCGGCAACTTTTCTTTCTGCTCCAATGTTAGCGAAGAAGAAATAATAACAGGTAATTCAGAAGAGTTTCCAAGAAATGCATACCTGAGATGACTCGGCAATAGCTTCAGCTCCAGTTATGGTGGTTCTTCAATTGAGGGCTTGATTCGATCTTTCTTCGGAAGTTCCAGACTTTCCACTGGTGGTGTCGATTTGAATCGGAATGGCTTGTCAAGATAGTTGATACATTCCAGAATTTCAGCATCTAGCTCGCTGTCAGTCATGTTGGTGATGCAAGCTTCAAGTTTATCCGTGGGAATTGTATCAGTATCTTGAATGATACTATCAACAACATCAATTCTGAAACATTCTTCCTTTTTTTCATCACTCGGGAATTTCATGACTTTGAAAACATTAAAGGTAACTTCTTGCTCCTGCACTTTCATAGTTAGTTCTCCTTTTTGTACATCAATCACAGTTCGACCTGTAGCCAAGAATTGTCTCCCAATGATGATAGGAACATCTTTGTCTTCTTCCATGTCAATGATAATTAAATCTGCTCGGAGAATGAGTTTATCGACTTTGACTAGCACATCTTCAACAACACCTCTCGGAAATACGAGTGTTCGATCAGCAAGTTGCAAAGAGACTGAGGTAGGCATTGCTTCTCTAATTTACAGTTTCTTGTAAATAGAAAAAGGCATTAAATTAACACTTGCACCTAAATCACATAAAGCCTTACCGATATAATGTTCTCCTATGGTGCATGGGACAGTGAAACTGCCAGGATCTTTCAACTTCAGGGGAAGTTTCCTCCGAATGATTGCACTGTATTCTTCTATCAATGATATTGTCTCGTAATCTCCCAATCTCCACTTTCATGAAAGAATATCTTTCATGAATTTGACATAGCTGTGCATTTATTCCAACGCTTCTGTGAATGGAATGTTGATGTGAAACTTTTTGAACACCTCCAAGAATCGAGCAAACTGCTTGTCTAGTTTGTTTTTCTGGAGACGATATGGAAAAGGTGGAGGTGGAGTGAATTTTTCTTGATCTTTTTCCTTTGCTTCTTTTTCCTCCATCTGTGGAACTGTATCTTTAGGAACCTCCTCAATTGTTGCCTTGATTCCAATATCTTTGTTGATTTCAGTCCCGCTATTCAAGGTAATGGCTTGGCATTTCTCATTCCCTCGGTTCCTTGGATTTGGTTCTATGTTGCTAGGAAGGTTCCCTGGCGGTCTGTAACTCTGAGCATTGGCCAGTTGTCATATTTGATTTTCCAGTGCTTTGATGGAAGAAGATTGGCTTTGAAAATAGCATCATATGCTGCTTGTTCCTTTTTGAACATCTCTACAATCCATTCTTTCATTTCTGGTTCTTTTTCAAACTCATGGCTTTTGTTTTGCTGTTGAAATCCAGGTGGTGGATTGTTCTTTTGCCCTGAATTGTTGCTCCATGAAAAATTGGGATGATTCCTCCACCCTGGATTGTAGGTGTTGGAATATGGATTGTTCCGCTGTCTGTTGAAATTGTTGACATAGTTCACCATTTCTTCATGTTGGTTGGCTCTGGTGCTCCTCCATATGGTGAACTTTTGGCTCTGGCAATGTTTACAACTTGCGTGCTAAGTGTTTCCAGGCTTTTGCACATTTGCTCCAACTTAGTATTCACTGCTGAGTTAGCTCCAACTTCATAAATTCCTGCAATTCGTTGAATCATGCTCAAATCTGTTGGCCACAATGAATTATTGTTAGCAATTTCTTCGATTAAGTCTCAGGCTTGATCTTCTCCTTTTGCCATAAAAGCTCCTCCAGCAGCAGCATCAATTGTGGTTCTCATCAATCCAAAAAGTCCATTATAGAAAGTTTGGACTTGAAGCCATTTTGGAATCTCATGGTGAGGACATTTCCGGAGCACATCTTTGTACATTTCCCAAGCTAGAGTTTCCGAGTCAAGTTTTACAAAGGATGTGATGTCATTTCTCAATTTTGTTGTTCTGGCTGGTGGAAAGTACTTTGCAAAGAATTTGGTGGCTAGAGTGTTCCAAGTTGTGATGGAACCTGCTGGTAGTGAATGTAGCCAAGCTTTTGCTCTGTCTTTCAAGGAATATGGAAAAACTCGCAGTCTCATTCTTTCTTCTGATGCTCTATTGTAATTGAAAGTGCCAAAAACTTCCAGGAGGTTGCTGATATGGGCATTAGGATCTTCAGTTGCATTCCCCCCAAACTGTACTGACTGCTGAATCATCTGAATGCATGTTTTGATGTCACACGCATTTGATGGTAAGGGAGGAAGTACAATACAGGAAATGAGGTCATCCACCACTGGAATGGTTCTGTCACGAATGGGAATGGGTGGTGCAACTTCTAAAGGTTCAGGTTCCATATTAACAATTGCTTCTTGGCCTTCTCGCCTTTCCCTTTTTCAACTGTCTGATGGTTCTTTCAATCTTTGGGTCAAGCGGTCGAAGTTCAAAGCTTCTGGTTCATCTCATGTAGTGTCTGAGAACCTGAAACACAAGAAAATAAAAATAATAAGTAAAAAGAAATTAGATACAAGTAAAGTATCCAACCCAAAAACTAATAGTGAAAGATAAATAAGTCCTCGGCAACGGCGCCAAGAACTTGACCAGCGTAATCACACGTGTATAACACACGCGCACGTATCGTTCAAGTAGTATAAAAGTATCGATCCCACGAGGACTTAAAACCATTTGTTATCAATTTATGAAGTTAAATGTTTACAAGTATCTAATGGATTGATTGTTTGATTGGGTGGTGACTTTAAAACTTAAAACAAGTAAATAAAATTGCTTGAAACTATCCAGGGCTGTGAATCTTTCCAATATCATTTTAAAAGATGAAGTGATTATTTTACGTTTGTGTAATATATTGGTTTATTAACCTGAAACACGAAATTATGTAAAAGCCTCTTCCGATGGTCAAATACAAATACCCAGTATAACCCAATTAATCATATTCCTATGTTAACCTAGTTATCTGAATTCATTAAGATTAAGTTCCAATTATAGCTACCCCCGCCCGACAGGTATATTCCTATCATGTAAGGAAATCTATTAATGGTTATCTATCCTCAAGGAAGATCGTGGGCTATTGAGTCTAAGGTCTTTAACCTAAAATCTCTTTTCCAAGTTCATTTTAAGTTTACCAGTTCATTTCTATTAATGGCCAGTTAATAAAAAGCATTATGATTAAGGCTCAATAAATAAACCTTTATATTACCCAAACTGTAATTTAACCCCTTATAAACCAGTGATATTGGATTTCATCACAACCCCAGATAACTGGCTTAGTTACGACACATATTTACGGGTAGTAAAAACTTAAATAAAAGAAAATACATAAAGTAAATGCTGAAAATTAAATTGCTGGAAAGTAAATGCTGGAAAGTAAATTACTGGAAAGTAAATGCTGAAAGTAAATAAAGTAAAAGTACAATAAAGAAAATACTGAGGTAAAAGGATATACTTTTATTACTACTATTTTGGATATCTCCCTTAATATAATATATTAATTTTGTGTGATAATTACCAACCAGCCATATAGGCGGTATCCTGATTAAGTCAAATTAATAATTAATTACCAACCGACTAACCAGGTGGTATCCATGTTTAGTCAGGTTAAAACCAATTTATATTTAATTACCAATCGACCAATATGGCAGTATCCTCATTAAGTCAGATTTTAAATAGTTATTATATTATAATTAGGGGAGATTAATCTAAATAGCAATAATAAAAGCTTTACATTTTACCCCAGCAAGGGGGAGTAACCGCCTCATTGCTTGAAAAGTAAAAACTTGAAAAGTAAAGAAATGAAAGTACTGTGCGTAAAAGTAAATAGCGGAAAGTAAAAACTGAGAAGTAAAGAAAAGAAAGTGCGAAAGCGGAAATTAATTACTGAAAGCTGTAAATAAATAAACAAGATACAATCTTCTTAGTTATTCTTAAGGAATTTCAAAGAAGAAAGTATGAATTTACAAATGAAATTGCTTGGTATTTATAGGAGAATTTTGCCTCCATCAAATCATCCACCAAATCCATTATTAATTTCTCCACTAATTGCTCTACCAAATCCATTATTAATTGCTATCATGTTTGGTGGGAGTTTGACTATTTTTATTTTTATTTAATTTTTTGCTTTGAAAATGACTTTAATAATTACGCATAACACACTTCTGGCTTTTTCATCAATTTCAGTCATGAAATCTTCAGAATTCGAAATTATTTTGTTCTTCAAAGTTGTAAATATTTAAGTCTTCTTTAATCTAGAACTTGAATCAGCTCAATCCAATATTGGAATAAAAATTTATGTGCAAAATACAACAGTTGCGCAAAATTGGAATTTCCGAAACTGCACTTCGTTAGAACGCCCTTTCAAGTTTCCAATCTCCAAAATTAATATGTCAAGTCCAATTTTTTGCCCTTATTTGACCCACATTTCGTCCTAAATGATTTTATTGAGTCCCAATATTATTTTATCTGCAAAATAAATAAAACACATCAAAACGTTCATCAAACCCGAGAAACTAAACAAAATATTAAGTAAAATGGGCGGTAAATATTGATATATTTTCCGCTCATCATAGTTCCATTACAGTTTATCACTCTCACATTTGACTTTAATAAGCCAAATCTTTTCTGCAATCGTCAACATCCAATGTTAACCATCTAGTAACAAAACAATTTTATCACTCGGGATCATAGAAAAGATATTCTATCAAATAGAATACAATATTCTATTAAATAGAATAAATGATAAACTTTTCCCTCGCACCTCCGAGGCACAAGTACTTTCAATTATATAACAATTATACAAAAGAAAGTTTCAAATCTCAAACTTTTCAAGATTAGAATTTTCTACTATACATATCATATATGTAACTGTAGAAACAAATGGAACCTTAATTAAAAAAACGAATTAGTGTTATTAGAGCATAACCCAAGAGTATTGAAAAATAATTCGGTAACACTCAATATCAACGAATCAAATCATATAAGATTCGATAACTCCCACTGACCAATTCCATCAAAATGGAATCGTGGAAGTTTAATATTGAGTAAGAATCATATTCATTCAATAATTTTAGAACTAACTGCCATAAATTCATACGTTTGATCATATCAAACATCTTCGAACAATTCAAAGACGCACAATGAATTTCTAAAGATACAGTTTTCAACACTACATATATAATATCTTTGAACTATTCACAATATTCTACCCGAGTTTGATTAGAAACACATTGAATGTTCTCGAACAATTCAAGACGTTCAACATGTTCTCTATTAGAAACACGTAACAAAGTCATGACAATTCATTAACTAAGTTACTGAGTAAAGAAAACTACCTAAGGCAATTTATAATTCATTAAACTACATACATCCAATGTATTAGTTTAATAAATCTTGTGGTCTAATGACGATGTTGAATTTTTCTAAGGTCCCAAGATCAAACAAGCAATGAAAATCATGCATGAATACATCAATGGAGATAGCGGAATACTCACATTGATCGGTTGAGTCGATTTGGAGACGAATGAAGGCCAAAAACTCACTGCCTTGCTCACGCCACTGCAACAGTCCACTGTCCCCAAATTTCGGTTTTGAGCTGAGAAAACGGAGCTCCGAGCTTCGTCGAACGGATCCCGGCTCATGGTCGAACCTCCCTACCACCTTCGCAAGACTTGTAAGTGTGCTAGCACTTGAATTTTCACCATGAAAATCCACTCTTTGCTTCCCTAAAGTCCACGCCAAAATTGGTTCCAAACCAGTAACATGTTTCAGTTTTTGGGCGTGAGAGAAGAGAAAGAAATGAGAGAGATTGATTGATTTTTGTTACAAAAAATCAATTTATATTTATGCCATAATATTTATTAAATTAATAATAAACTTATGACACAAATCATGCAATGGCTTAGAGTGTCAAACACTCAATTTCCATGCAAAACCATTGAGTGCATTGTACACTATCCCATGCAATGCATTACAATTAAATAATGCATAATATGACATGTGTCATGTGGGCCCCACACGATTCCAAATGAAAGTGGGCCCACGTGCACTCACGCGTTCGGGTTCGATATTTCCGAAATACCGAACTTACGTCGCGACGTTAATTAAATCGAATTTAAATAAATAATTGCGCCTAGCGAAATTATCATTTACGTCGCTAACGAATTAATTCTAAATTAACTCGTTTGCCCGAATTAAAATCTAATTTTAATTCCGCGTCGAAATCTAATTTCGATTAATATATCGAATATATTAATTTACCGATTAATTCCAAATTAATCGTTATCTCTCTCTAGACGATATTTTATCCTAGATAAAATATCTCCGTAATTAATCCTAGATTAATTTTCTCTCTCATCTATATAATCCCAGATTATTCAAGAGTGCAAGTTGTGCGTCATCGGTGGATTATCGGGAAGCGACCCATGAGATCCCCGGATTAGTTGGCAGTAAATACGGTCGCCGGAGTATCCGAATCACGTACGTACCAAGTACTACGTTCTACCGATTTACGAGACAAGGTCGACTCCTAGCAAAGCACCAAGTCTACCTAATTCTCCGGACATATCCATTAAAGAATATCAAAGATCTGTATCAAGCGTAGTATACTAATGTATTGTGCATATCGGTCCAGTATCGGATAGTCACGTGCTAGGGCTGGGGCTGGATAAGTGTCTGCCCCGTCCGAAACACATATCGGATGTCTGGTAACTAGTCTCTATAATCGGATATTCATGACCTGGTCATAATATCACGATTGGATGCGCATCACTTAAGAGCACTAATACCGTATCCTGCGTGACATCATCTCCACTATGACTGGAGTGATACTTCCGTCTCGACATCACATCCAATACACTACGATTCCTGATAAACCCAGAAGAGGTGAACACAGAACCAGTTAAGATCCCCCAACCACCAAAACCAAAGTTTACCGATTGTCGTAAGTATTAGCGATGCAAGTCTCAGGTTAAGACTATACACACCTACCTTGATTTCGGCCTCCCATAGACACCTAGTCATAATACCAATGGGATTCCGAAGGGTCTATCCAGAGCGAAGCTGTTTCCCGTACCATCGGTGAAACACGACCTCCTATCGCACTTGCACAAGTATCCAATACTTATATATATGAGAACTATGCCGTTGTGCCCTCACAACGCGCACAAGTGCAATACTAGCCTATTCCGCATTATCGATGTCCAGTCTCGATAATACTACGGCTAGGGATATTTAATGATTAATCCTTCGTGGACTGATACTGTCTCATATCATCTCAATCCAGGAACTAATCATAGGGACCTCTCTTCATTTATATATCTATGGTGATCTAATCACAAATGACGAGAGTGCAATTTCCTTGTTACATAGTTAATTTGTACAGCAACACAATGTTCTGTGCAAATAGTGACGCTATGGGTCATATTATCCAACAATCTCCCACTTGGCATAGCGAGTCACTCAAGTGTCCTACACCGAACTATGTAAGGTTCGCTCAAATTGCTGAGGAAAGGTTTTCGTCAGCGGATTTGTTCAATTATCGTTTGACGCGATTTATACGATCATCACATCGCCACGATGTATGATCCGAACGAATCAGATGATATATAGAAGTATATATCTGATCGTCGATGAGACCTTTAATTCTTAGCTTGTGCTGACGCCTAGCTCAGCTGCTAACAGAACTTATATCTAATCTAATTAGATTTACTTTCGACCCAAAAGACTTCTATTGCTGCCTCAGCTGCAGCAATAATCCGCATTTGTTGTTTATTGGCAACAGTTATCTTGCTTGGAAGATTTCCAGCTCACTGTCCCGGTGTTCAAACTTTATAGTACCGTAGTATTTAATCGTTTGGAAACTTGCTGCAGTGATCCCAGTCACTTCAAGTTCTCCTTCTCCATAGTAAAAGATAGCATCTTTAGTTCTCAGAGATACTAACAGATGTTCTTAACTTCAATCCAGTGACTATCACTTGGATTGACCGATTGTGACTCCATATGCTCGAAGCGTATGAGACACCAATACAAGTACATTTTAAATGTACAATTTCCCAGAGAGTGTTAACAACTCCAAATCTATCCCAGTAGATCTTTATTCCTTGAATAAAGGTTGTTACTCCCCAGAATTCTACGGAGAATTTCTATTGAAAGAATATCTATGAAAACCAAGCTTTCACCAATTGTTTTATGGGAATTTCACTGTCAGTGCGCTCTCCCACTAACCTCCTTATATACACAAGAATTATTTCGTTTTGAGTCAAATCATAAACCATTATGATTATTTCAAAACGTCAGTTCCAAGAACCTTATGCTTGCATTGATCCAAACATGGATCGAATAACCCGCAAACCTTGTTTGTCGGTTATACAAAATCGTCAGGATGTTGTAAACATCCTCCAAAAGGTTTCCTTTTCAGGAAAGCGATTTTGATTTGTAACTGACATATTTCATAAATGAAATATACAGTTATCAACAAGCATCTTCAAAATGGATTTACCATGGCAACAGGTAAAAAGGTTGAACCGTTATCAACACAATGTTGATAACGATACCTTTCCGTCAAAAGCCTAGCTTTGTGCGTTGGTATGTTGCCTTCCATGTATGTCTTTCTTGAAGACGTTTAATGTATCATAGGCACAATGCCTTGTGGTACAACAACTAGTATCCAAAATAGTTGTTATACATGGAATCCATTTCGGATTCATGGCACTTTGCCATAACAGAGAGTCGATACCTTGTATCACTTCCTCAAAACGTAGTCGGATGGTACACCTCCACAAGATTGACATCTTTATGAGGTTAGATCAGAAACCCATACCCTAGGTTGTTTTCTGACTCTATCCGATCTACGAGTTTCTTGTGTATTTGAAGATTAATGGTATAGTTTCATCATAGATGAACTATTTGTGTTCCATTAAGGACTTCGTGCCTTGAACAGTATTACTCCGATTTTCATCGAGTATCACTATCCTCCCACTGACCACTGCATATCGGTATTCCTCTCAGGAAAACCGCATGGTGAGCAACAATCACATTGTTCTCATGTGGGATTTATAAGTACTTATACTTAAGGTTTCCCTTAGGATAACCTATATTGGCACTTATCCAATTTGGGTCTTTTAGTTTGGTATCATCCAAACGTATGCCTGGCATACCCAAATTATCAGGAATGAGAAACCCCGTTTCTTCCCTGTTCATATCCTATATGATATCTGTCAAACAGATTTTATGGAACCTTATTCTAAATAAGTTTTGCACTGTTAATACATATCCTGTAGAAGGAAATAGTAGCTCAGAGCGACTCGTGATAAACCTTATCATGTCCAACAAAATTCGGTTTTAGTTCAGACACACCGTCTAACTGACGTGTCTCGGGAGGAGTCCTCACATGAAAGAACACCGTACTCTTTCATTTATATATGAAACTTACTGCTTAAGTATTTTCCATTTCGGTCTTACCGTGGCGGAATAACACTATAGCCGATCTGTTTGTTTTCTTCGTGTCGAAACTTCAAAAGTTTCCGATCTGTGTTCTTCAAAAGAAACACATAACCACAACGTGATGCTACATCCGTTAAGGTCACGAAATATTCATGTTCACATCTAGCCTAGCTAGATATGGGCCCACTTAATTCACCATGAATAGGGCTAACAGATCGGTGGCCCTTTTACTATTACCAAGTAAATAGTATTTTAGGTATTTAACCTAATAAACTAGATTCGTAGACCTTATTTGAATAGTCAAATCAGTCCTAGTACCCACTCTTAAAAGGTGTGGATATACGAGTCTTGTTTAATTGTGTCCTAGACAACAATGCCACAAATAAGTCTCCATTGATCAAATCAATTTGAGCTATTTATTTGTCATTTTATATGTTTGAGATTTTATTATATTCAAAATATAAATTCTGTTATTTACATCCAATGTATTTATCTCAGTATCATCTTTATATAATGAAACACTTTAGTGTTCTAGAATATAAAGGTTTTATCCGCATCGGATTAAACACTGATATAGAGATAATGTCTCTAGTCAAACTAGTTACATTATAACATTTCCTAATTTAAGTACATACCCAAAGGGTAGTTCCTAAACTTAGGTATCTACGGTCGAAACAGCGACTTTCGTCCCGTTTCCAATTCGCAGAGAAATCTCGGCTTGAAGCCAGTATCCAGCTCACAGCGGATTCTGAACGTCAATACATATATGTATTATGTACCACACTAAGTATTTAAAATCCAATTTCAATACTAGTAGTAAACATAACTTTGACAAATATTTTTAAAGTTAGAGCCTCGCCCTATCTTTAATTCCTTCGTGTCTTCCATATCCAAATGGTAGTCACTACGGGATATGTCAATTATCCTTTTCAATATTTCACAAACCTTTGGCCAAGCCTTGGGTTTCGGAATATCGAAACGATGTGCACCTTGTGCTACATGCCCAATTGCAAACTTTGACTTTTCTCCACTAGAATAGTCAATTAATTGCAACTTTAATACTTTTAAATCTAAAGATAGATTTATTATAAGTATATTAATTAAGCACTAAAGTCATCATCACATAAATCTTCCAAAGACTTTATGCTCTACTATTTGCTTAATATGGGCTTAGTCATAATAAGTTATTTTATCAAATAAATTAACCTATTATTAATTCCCAATTGAAAAATAAATCATTTAAAACATTTAATCCAAGGATTATATATTTTAAATATTAACTTTTCAATTCTTTCTTGATTTCAATAGTCCAACTATTTAATCAATTTTAATAAGGTACTATTTATTATAATGATTACAATAATCCAATTATTTAATCAACTATAATTTTAATATTGATTACTATAATCCAATTATAAAATCAACTATCATTTAATTCAATTATATTGATTACTATAATCCAATTATAAAATCAACTATATATTGAATGAGTTTGTATATAGTCCAACTATATATATTTTAAAAACAACATAAAATATTAGTCCAACTAATACTTTTGATTAATGTGACGAGTAAAATATAAATGAGCGCGTTTAGCGAGTATTGAACGAATGTTGCAAATTCAATACTTGCCTCCCACTATTTTTCGTCGAGCCTCTAACCCTCTGTGGAGTACTCGGGAAACCGTGTTTCCTAGTGGGCTAGGATCCTATTAAATAACACACAACCTTGACTTTGGCCAACAAGCTGTATGCTATTTAACTAGGTAGATCTCAAGATCAATTGGATCTCATCCAATTCCTAGATCCGGTTAGGTGGACATCCAAGTCCTAAACATATATTATTATGCCAATGTATCTAATACATTTTCCTAACCTTATCCTCCGAATCATCTAGGCCTTGGCTTTGGCACAACAAACCTAATGATTCCAGTTAAGCGGGACCCATTGACAAGGAAAGTTTCGTAATCAATGTCATTGGACAAGAAGTGATCTTGACTTTGGCCAACAAATCACAACTTGGACAAGACACCGATGGAACAAAACTCTCATGATTCAAATACATCCAATTGACAAGGTCTTGACTTTGGCCAACAAACCAATGCCAATCGGATCTTGAACAAGAATCATTCAATGGAAGGATAATCGCTTAATATAAATTGAGGGATTTCTGCGTGCAAATTGGCTACCAATTTAATTATCTTTGTTAGGTCTCATTATCATACACCCTTAAACATGCATTCTAAATACATAATAAAGCGAGTATGAAATAAAATAATAATGATATGCGGATGGATACTTTACACATTGATCCTAGATCAAATCTCTCCCTTTCTCACTCAAGCTAGCACTTGTACTACTTCTACCCGTTACACTACACTTCTAAAGAAACCTCATATACATAGAGGGGAATAGGTGAGAAGAGAATACAAAGAGAAAGAAGGTGATAAGGCTGGACACGCAGGTCCAATTTAATAAATCGAATTTATTACAACAATTTCTAAAATTGCCCACCCATCTAATATCCATCCGATATACATTATTCATTCAACACAACCATGTATTCACACACATAAGCATGCTATCAATCAATCTAATCAAATTAATTAATCTGATAATTAAGTGATCATCCAATGTTCAAACAACGATTTGATTTTGTTCGAGTCAAACTCGTTTTTGCGAATAAGTACTTAAAGTACGAATTCATGAATTAAATTAAACTACATCATTAAATCTAATTTAACATGTATTTAATACTAATTCACTATTCAATTCTAAATTAAATATTACACTTTTATTTAATAAACCTTTTACGATTTAAATTCCAAATCTAATCGTAACGCGTCTCAAAGACCGATTAACGTCAACGTCAATTCAATTAAAGTCCAATGGGCTTTTGATTGATTTCTTAAGGCGTGGACTTTTGGTCAACTCGGGTCAAACCGATAACCAAAGTCCAATCCGGGATTTACCCCATAAGCCCATAAATCAATCTTGGCCCATTAGGCCCAATTGAACTTTAAAGGTTCATTAAGTCGCATTTGGGCTTTATGGTCAAGGTTTTGGGCCCAATTGGATCCAATCCATTTGGCCTAAACCAAACTTGATAAATCAAGCCCAATAGGCCCAATTACAACTTTAAATTCTAATTTCCAAAATTAGGCCAATTAATTAAATCCAAAAATCCAATTTTCACAATTTAATTACCAAAAGTGCATTATATGATTAATCAACTAAATCAACATTTCCAAAACACTAATTAGTCCAATTAATCATACTTATTCATTATACATGTCAAACACACATAATGAAAAATCAAACCCATTTACATGCTTTTAAGTCTCGGCCAAGGAGGGATTTGTGTCCGATTCGGTTTCGATCCAATCGAACCTACAATCGACATCAAATCATCCCGAATTTGATTTCCAATACATCCAATGTTCAAAAATCAAAATTACCAAGACATTAGGGCATTAGTCACATTCGGCCAACTCAAAGATTTTGGGGTTTTTGTCCAATTCGAAATCCAATCCAATTCGATTCAAATTAACATCAACCTAAATGATTCTAACTCATCAAATGAATCAAAATCAAAAATTCCAAGAATCCAAAATCATCAAACCATTCGGCCAAGGACAAAATTTGGGGAAAATAATTCCAAATCATTTTTCATCAAATTAGTCCAACCAAAATGAAATTAAACATGTTATAAGCATACTCAAACAAACAATTTATTCAAATCATGCTCAAATCACATTTACCCAAATTTTAAATCCCTAAAATTTCATGCTTGCAACATTAGCTCTTGATGCCATTGTTGAATTTTTCTAAGGTCCCAAGATCAAACAAGCATGAAAATCATGCGTGAATACATCAATGGAGATAGCGGAATACTCACATTGATCGGTTGAGTCGATTTGGAGACGAATGAAGGCCAAAAACGCACTGCCTTGCTCACCCACTGCAACAGTCCACTGTCCCCAAATTTCGATTTTGAGCTGAGAAAACGGAGCTCCGAGCTTCGTCGGACGGATCCCGGCTCATGGTCGAACCTCCCTACCACCTTCGCAAGACTTGTAAGTGTGCTAGCACTTGATTTCACCATGAAAATCCACTCTTTGCTTCCCTAAAGTCCACGCCAAAATGGTTCCAAACCAGTAACATGTTTAGTTTTTGGGCGTGAGAGAGAGAAAGAATGAGAGAGATTGATTGATTTTTGTTAAAAAAAATCAATTTATATTTATGCCATAATATTTATTAAATTAATAATAAACTTATGACACAAATCATGCAATGGCTTAGAGTGTCAAACACTCAATTTCCATGCAAAACCATTGAGTGCATTGTACACTATCTCCATGCAATGCATTACAATTAAATAATGCATAATATGACATGTGTCATGTGGGCCCCACACGTTTCCAAATGAAAGTGGGCCCACGTGCACTCACGCGTTCGGGTTCGATATTTCCGAAATACCGAACTTACGTCGCGACGTTAATTAAATCGAATTTAAATAAATAATTGCGCCTAGCGAAATTATTATTTACGTCGCTAACGAATTAATTCTAAATTAACTCGTTTGCCCGAATTAAAATCTAATTTTAATTCCGCGTCGAAATCTAATTTCGATTAATATATCGAATATATTAATTTACCGATTAATTCCAAATTAATCGTTATCTCTCTCTAGACGATATTTTATCCTAGATAAAATATCTCCGTAATTAATCCTAGATTAATTTTCTCTCTCATCTATATAATCCCAGATTATTCAAGAGTGCAAGTTGTGCGTCATCGGTGGATTATCGGGAAGCGACCCATGAGATCCCCGGATTAGTTGGCAGTAAATACGGTCGCCGTCGGAGTATCCGAATCACGTACGTACCAAGTACTACGTTCTACCGATTTACGAGACAAGGTCGACTCCTAGCAAAGCACCAAGTCTACCTAATTCTCCGGACATATCCATTAAAGAATATCAAAGATCTGTATCAAGCGTAGTATACTAATGTATTGTGCATATCGGTCCAGTATCGGATAGTCACGTGCTAGGGCTGGGGCTGGATAAGTGTCTGCCCCGTCCGAAACACATATCGGATGTCTGGTAACTAGTCTCTATAATCGGATATTCATGACCTGGTCATAATATCACGATTGGATGCGCATCACTTAAGAGCACTAATACCGTATCCTGCGTGACATCATCTCCACTATGACTGGAGTGATACTTCCGTCTCGACATCACATCCAATACACTACGATTCCTGATAAACCCAGAAGAGGTGAACACAGAACCAGTTAAGATCCCCCAACCACCAAAACCAAAGTTTACCGATTGTCGTAAGTATTAGCGATGCAAGTCTCAGGTTAAGACTATACACACCTACCTTGATTTCGGCCTCCCATAGACACCTAGTCATAATACCAATGGGATTCCGAAGGGTCTATCCAGAGCGAAGCTGTTTCCCGTACCATCGGTGAAACACGACCTCCTATCGCACTTGCACAAGTATCCAATACTATATATATATGAGAACTATGCCGTTGTGCCCTCACAACGCGCACAAGTGCAATACTAGCCTATTCCGCATTATCGATGTCCAGTCTCGATAATACTACGGCTAGGGATATTTAATGATTAATCCTTCGTGGACTGATACTGTCTCATATCATCTCAATCCAGGAACTAATCATAGGGACCTCTCTTCATTTATATATCTATGGTGATCTAATCACAAATGACGAGAGTGCAATTTCCTTGTTACATAGTTAATTTTGTTACAGCAACACAATGTTCTGTGCAAATAGTGACGCTATGGGTCATATTATCCAACAGACGATCATTGGTTAAATAGATTTAATCATCTCTGAATACAATATCATTAAATGGTAAGGGTATGTGGTGTGATCTCTCATTCATACCATCATTTACCATAAGGAACAAGCATCTAATGCTTTTATGATGAAATCTCATAAAACACAGTTCTAAGTTATTTATTTAACTGAATATTCTTAATGTTTATCTTCATTAATGACACCACTAGTCATCTTAAAATATGTAACAACTGTTTATACAGAACAAGTAACTATCCAATAGTCACAAGTTCTGATATCAAATATCAAAACAATTATTAAACATTATTTTAAATAACTAGACGGGAGATCTGGTATCCAATACCTACAGTTGTCGTATTATGAGAATCAATCTTCTCTGTACACAACTATACATATTTCCTTTCTTTAGCTTTATAATTTGTGTTCAATTATTCACAACAATTGAAAATGATTGATTAGCAAACTGTGTCAGACACGTGACTTCTAAAGTCACTAAAGCCAAGAAACGTCATTAAAAGATAAACAATACTAAAGGGGTCTTCTTAATGCCAGTCAAGAATCTCGAGACATGAACTATTCAAGTCAATTCTTACTGCATAAGAAACAATTCTTACTAGATAACTATATCCCAAAACAGATATCTATTTAGATTACCTAATCGTGACTTAGTAACTAAGTCACAAACCATCTTGATTTTCAAGAAAATCGGAACAACAAATCTCGATGGTTTCAAACTAATCTAACAATATCTAAGTCTACTGTCTTTCTAGAACCTATTCTAGAACAACGCAACCATAAGTAAAGTCAGAAAATATATTCAAGTAATATACATACAGTGGATTAGAAGTATAATTATATAAACAATATAGAATAAAAGGAAAATAAAGCAGCATTTTCCAAAAAATTACACACTGCTTGAGTTATGGATTTTTAACCAAGCAGTGTCTCTCACTATTTTACGTAATACAGTAATCCCCAACGGACAACAGGAATTCAATAATTAAATCGAATTCCATAGTGAGAGTATGATCACATGAATATATTTCGACTCACAACTTTGGCATGATCTCGCCTACGTATATTCATTAGGTAGACAACTCTTTGTCAATCATTCACTAATGACTTCTGATTTTGGTCCTTACCGTTTCTCGTTATGACAGCTTTGGCACGTTCATAAGGAGGCGTATCTGTCAATGACAAACTCAAGCTACCGATGTAGTCCTGACAGCTTTGGCACTTTCAAGATTTCCACTTTCACTTGAATTTGTCCAGTATCAATGTACAACTGGTATGGATAATAATTCTATAACCTACACCCTCACATCTTTGGCACGATGTCGGATGCAGTTATAGAAAGATACCCATAAACCGTACTGACAAGACGGACCAAGAAACATGTATCCAATACATGTTACTTTAACAGCCTTATTTTAAAGAGGGGATTTTCCTCAGGAAGCTATACTCTACATCAAATGCAGAATTTTAATGTAAATCATTTTCTAAACAATTCAATTCTACCTTAGAAACCATAACACAATTTAACGATTAAATTTCCGTTACATTTTCGTTAACATAGAACCGAAAAGTAAAGAAACATATCTAGATTACATGCATGTAAGAACATTAAAATTGGATTAAATATCAAATATCAAGCACAAAAAATGTAATGGATGAAGCATCAGACCCGCTCTGATACCATTTTTGTTGGGGTTTTGGGCGATGGGCGCAGCGGAAGCGCGGTTAGGGTGAAATCGTATTTTAAAACTTTTTCAAAATACCGAATAAATTATTCAATATCTAATATAAATAATTTATTCATATTTCACCTAAACATTTTTATTCATTATAAAATAACGACATAAATAATGTTGAAACTTCGCGAAACTTTTACGAAAATCATTTTTCTGCAAAATGACGCAAAATGCGTTTTTGACCGAACCGATCACCCGACACTTATGGGGACTGCCCAGGTCAGCCCCAATAGTGTCAAGGCAGTTCATGGGCTTCCCAAACAGTGACGAACTCACTGTTTGGACAGCCGTCACCCGGTAACACCGATTTTGGCCATTTTTGCTTATTTCAACTCGAAAACACTTTCCGGCAATTATTCCAACACCCAAAACACATCCATTACATTCAAATGACATCAAATTCATCACATAATTTCCAGTTTAATCAAATATGATCCCGAACCCAAAAATTTCAATTTTCATGCTTTAAATCCAAATTTTCAAGATTAAATCAATTAATCAAAACACCAAATCAAGTCACCACATATGAACAACCCAATAACAATTCTAGGTGCCATAAGAGTGTTCATAACACTCTAGAATAGCAACTCATCAACAATTGATCAAATTGGATAATAATTACAGTAATTACTTCCAAAACTACTTCATACATACAATTCACTTCCATCTCCATCATCCACAAACCAAAGCCCCAAAAATTCAGATATGAAGGAACCTTAGAACATTTCTAAATCATCAAGAAATGAGAAATTAAATTTCTAAGCTTAGGGTTAAGTAGATTACCTTTTAATCTCTTGAAATCTCAAACTTTTTCTTGATTTTCCTTCAATTCTTCATAGATTTATCAAACAATTTTCAAACCCATTTTTCCTTGGTGTATTCGGCCATGGTGTGTGGAATAAGGAAGAAGAAAACAACTTTTTCTTTTAAAAGGGAATAACCGACTTTGGCCTTAAGAAAGGGTATTATTATCTTTTGACAATTTAATCAATATTAAATAAATACTAAGCTTTTTGGTAACCAATCAAATTGATACACATTTAGCCTAATAAATTCATGTCATGTGTTCAAATAATAATTGGATAAATTCCATAACATTTATGGAAAAAGTTTATTAATTAATCATTTAAATATTTAACAATTAAATATCCAAATAGTTAATTAATAAAATTATTATTATATATGTATTTTTATTTACAATAAATAACAATTACATATATTTATGGCATGTGTCAAAATCTCATTTGTTGAATAATTAATGTGTATCTAATCATATTATGTATCAAATACAAATACACAATAATTATTATCGAACAAAATCCTCTAGTGCATGTGTTATCGTTTAACCGATTAAACGATTCGAAATAACTCATTTAATCCGGTGAAATATTATGAATAATCCTTATTATTCATATCAAGTTGCCCAAGTGCTCAACGATTACACTTCATATTGTGGGACTCTCTAAGTTTAGGTTTATCTGTCACGAAATCCAATTTCGTGTCCATAATCCACCCACTCATGGATTATGACGACCATGGATAATCTCGCTAAACTATACAAGCCGAGGTCATTACATACATATAATCCCTCTGTCACAGGCTATCCGTATTATACTTGGGATATATATGAAAACGTCAAATCCATTTGGTATAATACAGTTGACTTTCAATTTACGATCTCTAAATAACACTCGGAGCTGATTTCCCAAGTTATACCACGACCATGGATTTACTAGATCGTAAACACGTGAGGATGCATATGCCCTATACACAGGACTGACGGATCCTATCTTGATACGCACTGGATATCATGAGCATCAGTCCACACCCAACGAACATGTGGAGGTCTGATCATGAATAGATCATTGACGTGACTGCCATCAAAGTGTGGAGGATAACTCATATATCCCACTGTGGTATCTCAAGTCAAATGAACATTATGCTCGCTCAACTCGTGAAGATTCCTATTGGTGTTGGTGTACCATCTATTAGGAAATCTTTAGTTAGTCGTTCAGTGTCTTATCAAATAAACATCTACATGTCTATACGAGTCTCCCGAGACTCATGGTTCATTGGGATAAACCATTGGACCAAGTCACAATATACGACATGTACTGGTCTCAGCGGATTTTACTAACCGACCCGTGTTAGTAAATCTTGGCCAGAAACTTTATTTAAGGATATACATCTTATAGTGCACTTCCCAATGTCAATTACAAACTACGTTGTAACTGCGCACTAGATTGTAAATCCTAGGGTCTTTGTCTAATATACACGTATCACTAAACTAGATTTAGTTTCGATATAATCGTAATTAGATCGAATAAGTGTATAAAAGACAATGGTGCTACCATTAAATTAAGTAATATTATGGAAAATAGAATTGCTCGTATTCATGAATCGGACATAAATACAATCCGGATTGGCACTCCGAGCACCAACTCTAATATTTGTCATGCCATCCAATCATTATTTCGTTGCATTTTTTATAATTCAAGAATCCTAAAGTATTCCACTCTCTCTCCCGAGAAATAGTGAAAAGATTATTAATAATAGACTTCAATATCCTTATAAAAATCTAGTAATTAACAATTCATTATGTTTTGTGATTCTATGTTAACTACTTCAAAGGAATTATAGATTCTCCCAAACTCTATAAAACTCTTAAGTTATATTCTCTAGATCTTATTCAAAATCTCTCTCTCCCGAGCGATAGATTCTAAATATTCATCATCTCAATTTGTGGCCAACAAACAAGAAGAATTAAACGCAAGAGAATACAAATAAACTGAATCAAAACATTATATAAATCAAATTAGCAAACAACAGATAGGTTCAAGCATTAGTTACATCATCCTCTAGAATAATGGAGTTTGTTCATGACTAAAAATAAAAACAATGAAAATAGGGTCATCAACATAATGGACATCATTAGAGTTTAAAGAAGAAACCCAAATCGAATCCCTTCGTCTTTAGACATCACCGTCTTTGTATTCTCTTGTCGTTGTTCAATCCTCCTCCTTAGATCTCTCTAAAAATATGTGTTTTGAGTCTTTTCTATGTATTAGCCTCATTCTTAGGGTTTTGGATGAGCTTATGTATTTATAGAAAAAGTCTTGGGGTCCTTGTATATGTAAAACCCTAAAAATTGATGATTATGGGCTTCATTCGCAGAGCCGCGGCATCGGAAAATGGCGTCGCGGCACCCAACTTGCGGGAAATTTATATGTGGCATCCTGAAGAGGCGTTGCGACTCCACAAAGTGTCACTGCGGCGCTAGTCACTTTTTCGGTGTGCTGATTTATGCGCTTATTAGGGGGCATGAATAAGTGGGTATAAATCGCACTTATTAGGGGGCGTTACGTCTCGCTTTCCCCCCATACACATAATCTGGTGGTCTTGAGGCGTTACGTCTCGCCATCCCCCAAGTCACGGAACTGGAGCTGGGGGTGCGGATCTATTCTACCCTCCTGACTCAGAATCTAGGATCTAGGGGCATCTGTCATCCCTAATCCTGAAGTGCGTGTGCATACAAAATCTGTGTCTGTCAATTCCATGTCTGTACCAAGTTACAACTGAGGTGGGTTTTTCCCTCATGCCTCGAAAAATCATAAACTCAAGCTTTGAAAATCATTTCTTTCTAAAAATATTTCTCAAAACGTTCTCATTCAAAACACAATTGAAAATAATCTTGGCTAATGCCCTAAGTGCTCAAAAGTAAGTCTTGATTCAAAAATATATAAGTAAATATAGTTTAAGAGAATGGTACAATCACTGATTTGGAATCTGATTGACCTTACTTTACTTCGACGTAAGAGATTTCGGTTCTTGTAATGATTTATAATTGGTAAACTTGATTAGAATATAGGCCGAGGAATATATTTTGGAATTAGGCTAAGTTTATCTATTCAAGTATTTGTTATCACTACATTGTGTATCATACTTGGGTCATGATGTAACATGTGTACATATGCCGATACGAGACCTTTAGGGTGTTTTCTAACTTCTTAAGTTGAAATTGAAATGGTATGGAATTATTTTTGTATCGTGTTGTGATGTCAGGTCTGGCACATCGTGACGCCTATACAAGCAAGGCTAGACAGAGAGCATGTTCATATTTGCGTTGTGACATCAAACACTACGCGTCGCGATGCCCACCTAATCTGACCCGAGACAGAGCATTTTCTTGTTACGTGTCGCGATGTCAAATAGTTTGAGTCGTGACGCTCACCCAATCAGACCTGAGGTAGTGAGCCTCTAATTCTTACGTGTTGCGACGTTGGGTGATGGGCGTCGCGACGCTAGGCTAATTTCACGGCATAACATCAACTCTTCAAGGACATAATCCATAATAAACCCAACACATTCATCTTCATACAAGTTAAATCAACTATCCACATTCAAATTATCACAATTCTATCCTTATATCATCATCACAATATTAAATTCCAAAAGCCTCAATTTAGTTCAATATGTAGGATTCTTCACAACATCAACTTCTTAATACAATAGTATCTAAACATCATCAACCTTAAGCCAATATCACTCATTAATCATCAAATCATTAAAAATCTACATATTAGAATTTGGGTCAAGTTTCTCCTTACCTTTCTCACTTATTTTCCTCCGTAATTCAACTCTTCAAGCTTCATATCCTTCTTCTTAGCTTCTTTTGGGTTGGTTTGGATTGGTTCTTTTTTAACTTGGGTGAGAAAAATGACTCCCCCTCTTTCTTTTTTCCTTCCTTTTCTTTTTTCTTCTTCTCCCCCATTGCTTCTTTCTTATCCAAAAATGTTAGGGAATCTTGAATAGTGGTCCCTTTTATATTAGGGGGCTAAATATTTAATGATTAAATGAAAAAAAAATCAGAAGTTTTGAGAATTTTCTAGATAGGTCCTCGGGTACAATTCATATGAATTTATGATCTATATTTTTGACCTATTTTTTATTCGAATTTAGAAAAACGTCCAACACAAAAGTTGTAGGTCTCGGCCTTAGCCTTTGGACGATATAAAGTTTATAAAAATCTGAGGTCGTATGAAAAAGTTATGACCCAAATACCATAGGATGTCCGGATTTAATCTTGGAATGAATTCTGTATCGGAACTGTGAGGGATTTCTCGAATGTCTAAATGTCATTTCATGAGTGTATATGTGTTTGAAAATGTTTGTATCATGCGTCCCATAACGTAATAGTCATCACAATTACTGGGGTATTACAGAATGAATGACCGAAAAACTGGTGTGAGTATAAGATGTTATGAAGTATGTTTGCTAAGTTCGTTATCGTATGTACGTATATTATGAAAGACACTGACTGAGTTTGTAAGCTTGAGGTATTGAGCATGTATCTAAGCAAGTTTGAAAATTGGATTTGGATGAATGATAGACAAGTAAGTTATGGTTTCTAAACTGGTATATATGAATTCGATAAGTCATGAATGTTAAACTATCGTAATATTATCGAATGAAAGAAAATTCGTTTGACTTACCGATTTGATGATATTTTAAAAATGTTTATTGTGATAAAAGTATAAATATGTAATTGCATATTGTATATGATTGAAAGGGATTCGATTTACTCTATGGTGTTCGAGTTTTGCTTTGTATGCTTTGGATGTTTAGCTATTAGTTTGGCACATATGTAGATATGCAAATATGAAAATTTGACGTGGGTAAAATATAAAGGATAACAAAAAGCAGATAATTTTGAACTCGTAATAACTTGAAAATTCTGAAAAACTTCTAATGTGATTGACTTGTATGTTCTGTTTGTAGTACTAGCAGGGTTAATAACTAAATTTTATAACACACACCAAACTAGTTTGCTATTTTTACAGATTGGCTTCTAGATTGGTCAACCACGACAGCTTTGGAAGTCATGCTCGAGACGTGGATCACCCAAGCTGCAGTCACCCTCGCACATGTCTTGGGAAAAGTTGTAGAGGTTTAGGATTTGAGATTAGTATGTTATTTTGTCGTGCTAAACACGTTATTTGTATTTATTAAGTAAACATTTTGATCTGTATATGATGTTGTGGGCACGGAACCCTTGAGTGTTGACTGATGTTGTGGGCACAGAGCCCTTAAGTGTTGAATTTTGAATTTGATGTGTTTTGTGTGGACCTGAGGTCCTTTTGTATATTTTATGTTATTTTTAGATTCTGTTGGACTGTGATCTAGGTTGTCCAGTTTTAGGATACTTCATACCCGATGTTCAGTAAATTTGGAGGCTTATGGAGATGGGTTAATCATGTCTCCTGCCATTAGCATTCTGCCTCTGGCAGGGTGTTACAAGAATTTTTGGAAGTTATCTACATTTTAACTTTAGAATATTTATTCTTTCATCCAAGCTTGCTAGGTAAGTTTAGATGTTCTTGATTAACTTATGTTTTTATTAACGATTTGAGATCATTAATGAAACATATGGTGATGTATCATGTATTTGAAGTATAATAACATATCTTAAAAGGTTGAAATAACGATTTGTGTTCAATATATTTTAGAAGCATTAAAATATAATTTGATTGTGTTTGGGTCAATTTTTATTTATGTTGGACATAGAACACAAAATTGGAGTTTTGAACTCTTGAAAATAGTTTAGAATTATGGCTACCATTCTAGAATCACTTGACCACCTTTACGTGACCTAGAATTGTTCAATGGTTACTTCTTTGTGAGATTCTTGTTTGGTTTGTTTTTTAGATTCAAATGTATGCATATTTGTATTTTTAATATATTTATGTTCTATAAAAATATTTGTTATTTTAGAAAACATGATTTTGTTCTTTAATACGTATTTATGATGGTTTTGATGTTGAAATTAGATTTTGGGTATTTGAAATTATTTTGGAAAAACTGAAGTGTATTGGGTGAAATAACATTTGGTATCAGCTCTCTGGAAACTATAAAGCTGATAATTTACAAATTGCTTAAAAAAATTTAACTTCAGCGTATTGTCCATGCATGAGCAGCGCGCGCGCACACTCCGCACATGAACAGTGCCAGTGTGCACTGTGTACGTGCGCACTGAAACTCATTTTTACCCGATTTTTGAATTTTCGGACTCCGATTTGTCTCTAATTTTTTCCTATGGACTCGTAATGTTATATAGTATTCCATTTTATTATTTCAAAATACACTCATGCTCTAAATCCACGGATTAGACCCATTTCTGCTGTATCAGGCACCAATCCGACCCTAAAGGTTCCACATCCGTCCTAACACTTAAAATGTACCATTAAGGAAAACTAAATATCCCTAAAGGATGAATATTTTCGTATGTCATATTTTGCAAGAGAGATTGAAGCTCTATCTACTATAGTAAAAAATAATTGTTCTATTATTATTGAGTTTAACTCAACTTTATCTAACATCACCTCATAGCTAAAATTGTGAGTTGAAAAGTTTTTTATTGGGAAATAAGATATTTACCATATCATAATGAATATGTAAAGGTAAAAGAGTGACATGATTGTTTACACAATAATCATGAATAATCAAAGTTTCAAAAATTTATAGAAAAACAAGAAGTGACATGTCTATGAAAATAATAATGAAATTAGAGAATCATTAAAAATATGGCAATATTTATCATTAACGTGATATAGAAATGCATTGATTTCGTAATTATAGTACATAATAAATTTTTTATTAAAGATAATAAACATTAGGGTGGCTAAAGATCTAACAGATCTTGTTCACTTTAATGTGTCGAATCTCTTTGAAACTAAAGAGAGAAAATTAGATGTCAATTAGTACTTAATATTCTTATACTGTGTACTTTATTTATGTTTTACTTTTAGATATTAATAATGCTTGGAGCAAAACTATATATCATATATGGTCATGTGGTCAAATTTAAGGTTATGAAAAACGCCATAATTGTTTTAGCAATTGGAACTTCTATCATATTATATTTTTATAGATTATCATTTTAATGAGATTTTTTTCTCTCTTTAAAAGAAAGGACACTCCCGAAGTAAACCACACACTTTCTTAGAAGCTTTTTAATATATCTCATTTAGATTCTCGCATCAGTCAATATGAAAATGAAGTGTGAATGATAATTGATCAGAGAAATCACTCACGTTACGCAAGCGAACGTATCGTTCAAGTAGTATAAAATGTATTGATCCCACGATGACTTAATACCTAAGCTATTAATTTATTTAAGTTAAATTTCTACAAGTATCTAAAAATTGATTGTTGTTTGGATGGTGATTTTAACTAGAAACTAGTAAATAAAACAATACAAAAGTAAATTAAAAGAAATCAACATTATGAAACTATCTAGGTTGTGAATCCTTCTAATATTCTTTTAAATATGAAATGATTATCTTATATTTGTGTAATATGTTGGTTTATTAACCTGAAACTCGAAGATATGCAAAAGCCTTTGTCGATGGTCAGATGCAAACACCCAAAGTAACCCAATTAACTATATGTCTATGTTATTAAGAAACTCTGAATCATTAAGATTAAGTTCCAATTATGGCTACCGACGTCGGACAGGTATATGTCTATCTTGGAAGGAAATTTCTAAGGTGAATGTGAGATCGTGAGCTATTGAGTTTATGGCTGAAACCTAAAATCCCTTCGTCAAGTTCATTTTAAGTTTACCAAATCAATCTTATTAGTGGTCAATTAATAAGAAGTAATAAGAACTAAACTTAATAAATAAACTAATACATTACACAAGACATAAGAAAAGTCAACTTATTAAACCAATGATATTGAAATTCATCACAACCCTAGATAATGTATTTAGTTACGACACATATCTAGGACTACTAATGACATATATAAATAAAACATCATGCAACTAATTGAAAATTAAAAAGGTAAAATCTACAACAATGAAATAAAATGTTGGGTTTGAGGATCCACTTTTATTATTTCAAATCTAGAAATCTCTCTTATTATATATATAATTTTGCATTATATTACCAACCGACCATATAGGCGGTATCCTGATTAAGTCATATTTTAATTAATTCCAACCGACCATAAAGGCAGTATCCAATTAAGTCAAGTTAAAATTAATTTAATTAAGTCCAACCGACCATAAAGGCGGTATACAATTAAGTCAGGTTTTAAGATAATTTATATATTATATAATAAGTGAGATTAATCTAAATTATAATATTAAAAATTTCACCTTCACCCCAGCAGAAAGAAGTTACCTACTCATGCTTTTAAGTAAAACAAAGAAGATTTATTACTTAAAATAAAAATTAAATACAAGAAAATTGAAATTAAACAAAAAATATATTCTCTTCTTAGTATTCTAAGGAAATTCCCCAGAAGAAAGTATGAATTTTCCTTCTGAATCAGGCCTCTATTTATAGGCTCACAAAACAGTGTGCGTCACGAAACATAAAAAATTTTGCGTCGCGACGCGCGCTACAGGAATTGGCGGCTGAATTATTGCTTCCGCGTCGCGACGCATATGTCCTTCGAGTTGCGACGCTAGCTACAGTGATGACGTAATGATGATGTAATTGATGACGCATGCCAACCGGTGAATTATTGGTTTCCTGACGCGACGTTGAGGATGTTGTGCGTCGCGACGCGTGAACAGTAAATTTCCCATTTTGCCCCTTTTCATCTATTTTTCGCCATTTTAACCCCGATTTGATTCCAGTGAGTCTTGATATTTTATTTATCTACAAAATATACACAAACACCTCAGAACGTTTATAAAACTCAAGAAACTATACAAAATATTAAATAAAAGGGGCGGTAAATATTGATATATTTTCCACTTATCACACCCACAGACCTAACATTTTGCTAGTCCTCGAGCAAAATAACAAAATAAAATGCAATAAATAACTTTAAAATGAAATTAAACTAAACCACTTTCGTATGGATCACGGTTGCATTTAGCGTGCAACAAGCTTTTAAGCCCCTATGTGTCCCTACTGGAGGAGTTGTAGTCTCGTGAGGGCTTACAGCGACGATACCCACAAAAGTCAATCAAATGTACAATCAAACACACACAAAAAGTTAGTGACTAAATAAGTGAAATTCTTATCCAAGTTAATAGTTGTTTTCTTTCTTTCTAAATTACTAATTAAGTAAATTCTCCGATTATTTTTACCATTCTTCATATACACAACTAACAAGGTATTAATCAATTTATTGTGCCACAATATTCATAAGTGTAGTTGAAAATAGAGTAATATTTTCGTCCTAAAGTTATATCAGAATTCACACATTTTTTGCAATGGATTTTTATTTTTATTTTTTTTAATATAACATCTTCAATCTTTGTAGCAAGCTTTTGGTCAGTGACTCCCAAACCAGTTGACTTTGGGGCACTAGGTGTTAAGATACCCCTACAGACTTAATTAATTGCATCTCATATGTTAAAAGTTCTACCGTTTGACGCGAACAATCACTGCTTACTGAGGCAAGATGTCTGGTTACTAAGTAAAAACATGGTTAATTATTTATATACACATTTTTTTATAATTCTATCACTTTTAGGTGCTATTTCCAATAAACTAGAGCACTGAATATTACAAACTTTCACTTTTAACCCATGTTCGTATGTTACCATGTATGTTGATAATACCTGTCAAATGAGCATATGAAGTTCAAATTTAGTCAATATTATGGAAAATTCACAAATTTAAATATTTCAAAATGAAATAAACAAAAATTAACTTGTTACGAATTTGGCTGAGTTACATCTCAGGAGTGGAAACTCCTTACACGGCTATCTTAAGCACAATTCCACCTGGTTAGTCAAATTAAATACATAAAATCAAAACAAAATTTTTTTGACTAAAAACAAAGCAAAAACAACACAAAGAAAAATAAAAACAAGATACTAGTCAACTATTCCCTTCCCCAAAACCTAATTGAGACATTGTCTACAATGTCTAAAAAGAATAAGAAAAGTTTAGAAGACAGTACCTGGTTAGCGTGGAATTCTATATCTAAAAAGAAAACTAAAGGTTAAGATCCAGATTTATCTGACATTTCTTACCACGATCATTATCAGACCAGTTTATCTTGTAAAGGATAGGGTCAATTTTTGGTTCGAAGGCTAAGAGTTGGTCAATTAAATCATTGGTTGTTCTGGCAGTGAAGATGATATCTTTTAATGGTTTTGAAAGAAACCCATTTCTCCTGGCATATTCAAGAAACACAAAATGAAAGTCAAAAAAATCCATCAACATTTGGTTTCTAGTTTACGTTTAAGTTCGCCCAAGATATCACTGTGAAAATTTCCTCCATCGTGCCCAAGCCACCTGGCAAAGCAATAAAAGCATCAGCAAGATTAATTATTTCAATAAGTCGTTCGGACATATCTGATACAATACATTCCTCTCGGTTTGATTGTCCGATAAGATTTGCGTCCGCCAAAGATTTTGGGATGATTCCCAAAACTTGACTACCTTCTTCCTGTACGGCCCTTGAAACGTACCCTGTTAGTCCAAGATTGCCACCGCCATATACTAAGTGCATATTCCTCTCTACCATGACTTTACCCAATTCTTTTGCTGCTATAGCAAATTCTGGTTTAGAACTAGAACTAGTACCGCAAAACACACAGATGTTAACAACTCGTCTTCTTGAAGTTGCTTCCATTTTTTTTTACTCTCTCTTTAATCTGGATGTGTTGAAGAGAGCAGTGACGAGCTGAATTTATGGATCCTGAAAAAGGGTGAGTAATAATTGCACTAGTACCAGCCAAATTACAATTATTAGTTGAACATCAAAATAAATTGTGAAAGTCAAAAAGCTTGGATCCTGACGGTGAAAAATAAAAGGAATCAAAATAAAGCAAATCACAATTATTAGTAAGGACAAAGAAATTAAAACAATAATATGTACAGGTAGTAACGGCTTGAATGACCTCTATGTGTCTCGGACAAGCTTCCCATCCAATTTTCTTATAAATTGGCAAATAGGGTATTTTAAAGTCAAATTCCCGAGACTTAATTTTTGTCTTTCTCTTCGAAACTATGTATGTAAATTACGAATCGTGTGATAGACATATCCACTGGGATGTGTCTCAAGATTCAATGATATATCATCTAAAGACTCTTTACTCATACCATCCCTAATGAATTTTATTTTATCTTCGCGGTTATCAGACACCATGCCTAAAGAACGACAACGAGTGTTACATGTACAGCGTGCACATTTATAACAAACATATAATTGTTCAGCTCTTCTTTTCTTAGCATAGGTACTTTTTCCTATACCAGACAAAAATGAAATAAAATAGTCAGATGACTCACCTAATTAGCGAACACGTGCGTCAATTGTCCAACGAATGCAACTATGAATAGCTTTGATCATCAGAAGTCTCATTCTTTCATTACGTGCTTTGTAAACTTTCATCAGAGAGTTTTGAGGGAGAAAAGGAAAATGCTTATGAAGTTTTGCGAGAACGTCTTCCATCTTGTATGTGACTTTTCCTACACACAAAAATAAAACACATAAAATCTCAATATATACAAAAATTGCATGGGTTGCCTCCCTACTAGCGCTAAGTTGAACGTCGTCAGCTAGACATGACTGCCCAAATATTAGGCTGGATCAGCAAGTGTGAGACTCTCTTTTTGTCGCTTGATGGATTCTCCCCAATAGCGCTTGACACGTTGGCTGTTGACTTTGAATGTATCATTGGAGTTGGGGTCATGTAGCTCAAAGGCTCCGTAGGGTAAAACTTGGGTGATCACAAATGGACCTGACCACCGTGATTTTAGCTTGCCATGGAAAAGTTTCAACCTTAAGTTGTATAACAAACCTGCTGCCATGGTTCCAATTGTCAGCGCACTATTTTTTTATCATGCCACTTCTTGGTCTTTTCTTTGTACAGTTTGGCATTCTCATATGCGTGAAGGCAAAATTCTTCCAATTCGTTCAGTTGGTGGAGCCGTTTCTCTCCTGCTGCTTGAAGATCAAAATTCAACTTTTTCAGTGCCCAGTAGGCTTTATGCTCGACCTCCATAGGCAGATGGCATGCTTTCCCAAACACGAATCGATATGGGAACATTGCAATAGGTATATTATAAGCTGTTCGGTAGGCCCATAATGCATCATCCAATTTTGTAGAACAGTCCTTCTTTGTTGAACCAACGATTCTCTCCAAGATTCTTTTGATTTCTTTGTTGGAGACTTCAACCTGACCACTTGACTGCGGATGGTAATCAGTGGCAACTTTATGAGTAACTCCGTATTTGGCTAGGAGTGCATCGAAGTATGTGTTACAGAAGTGTGTGCCACCATCACTGATGATCGCTCGAGGTATTCCGAAGCGAGTGAAAATATTTTTTTTGAGGAATTTTAACACCACTTTGGAGTCATTTGATGACAGTGTTGTTACTTCAACCCATTTGGATACGTAGTCTACTGCAACCAGAATGTCCAGGTTTCCATATGATGGAACAAAGGGTCTCATAAAGTCAATCCCTCATACATCAAATATCACCACTTCAAGAATGATTTGAAGAGGTCCTTCATTTCTCCTCTAAATATTTCCCGTTCTCTGGCACCTGTCACATTGAAGAACGAATAAGTGAGCATTTTTTAACAGAGTGGGCTAGAACAAGCCTGATTGCAGGACTTTGACCACGGTTTTATCCCGCTGACAATACTGTAGGACACTATTGACCTCCTCATGTGGTACACAACGCCTAAATAATTGAGCAGTACAACATTTGAATAGGTACAGCACATCCCAGACATAGTGCTTGAATTCTTTGAAAAATTTCTTCTGTTGCTGATGTGTCCATTCTAATGGCCATTTACCCGATACTATATAGTTTACATAGTCAGTATACCATGGGACTTCCTGCTGTTTGATGGCACATAACTGTTCATCTTGAAAAGTTTCTTTGATTGTCAGTTCATTGCCAGTTGTACCTTATTTTCGAGCCTCGACAAGTGATCTGCCACTTGATTTTTCTGTCCCATTCCTGTCTCATATCTCTACGTCAAATTCTTGTAGTAGAAGCACCCAACGGATCAATCCAAGCTTGGCATCTTTCTTCACGAAGAGGTATTGGATTGCTGAATGATCTGTGTAGACCACCAGTTTAGGACCCAGTAAATAGGAGCGGGATTTATCAAAAGCAAACACAACTGCGAGCAATTCATTTTCAGTTTTTGTGTAGTTGAGTTGTGCTTCATTCAAAGTTTTTCTGGCATAGTAAATGGTGTGAAAAATGTTCGATTTACGTTGTCCCAAAACTGCACCTATAATAAAATCACTAGCAACGCACATTACTTCAAATGGAAGCATTTTATCTGGTGCTACTATGATGCGGGCAGAGACCAGCTTCTATTTCAAGATCTATAAAGTATGGTGGCATTCTTTGGTGAAGTGGAACAACACGTCTTTCTCCAGCAGATTGGATAATGGTTTAGCAATCTTGGAGAAGTCTTTGATAAATCTCCTGTAAAATTCTGCATGCCCAAGAAAACTTCGAATCCCTTTGACGGATGATGGTGTAGGTAGTTTCTCTATTGTCTCGATCTTTGCTTTGTCTACCTCAATTCCTTTCTGTGAGATCCGATGTCCTAGGATAATGCCTTCCTGCACCATGAAGTGGTATTTCTCCTAGTTCAGTACCAGATTTGTATCTTCACATCTTTGCAACACTTCTTTCAGATTTTATAAGCAATGGTCGAACGAGTCTCCAAATACTGAGAAGTCATCCATGAAGACTTCCATGCTTTGTTCTATCATTTCTGAAAAGATGGCCATCATGTAATGTTGAATTATAACAGAAGCATTACAGAGTCCAAATGGCATCCTGTGGAAAGCAAAAGTACCATATGGGCATGTGAAAGTGGTTTAATCCTAATCTTCTATGGCGATGGCAATCTGATTGTACCCCGAGTATCCATCCAAAAAGTAGTAGAAATCATGTCCTGCCAGTCTGTCTAGCATTTGGTCAATGAATGGTACTGGGAAGTGATCATTCCATGTTGCTTTGTTCAGCTTCCTGTAGTCCATACACACTCTCCATCCAGCCATTGTCCTTGTTAGAATCAGCTCATTCTTTTCATTGGTGACTATAGTCATTCCTCCTTTCTTGGTTACACATTACATATGACTCACCCAAGAGCTGTCAGAGATGGGGTAGATGATGCCTGCATCCAACCATTTAATGATTTCTTTCTTAACTACTTCTTTCATGATTGGATTCTATCTTCGTTGATGCTCCACTGTGGCTTTGTACTCGTCGTTCATCAGGATTTTGTGTATATAAAATGGTGGACTGATGCCTTGAATGTCTGTTATAGTCCAGCCAATAGCTTTCTTGTGCTCGCGAAGCACTCTCAACAACTTATCTTCTTTCACCCATGTTAGCGACGAAGAAATAATCACTGGTAAATCAGAAGAATTTTCTAAGTATGCATACCTGAGATGGTTTGAAAGTAGCTTAGTTCCAGCTATGGTGGTTCTTCAATCGAGGGCTTGATTCACTCTTTTTTCGGTAGTTCTAAACTTTTCACATGTGGTGTCGATCTGAAGCAAGAGGCTCCATCAAGATAGTTGATACATTCCAGAATCTCATCATCTAATTCTATGTTAGTCATGTTGGAGATGCATGCTTCAAGTTTGTCAGTGGAAAGTTACATTGCATCTGTGTTCTGGATGATACTATCTATTACATCAAGTCTGAAACATTCCTCATCTCGTTCATCATTTGAGAATTTCATAGCTTTGAAAACATTGAATGTTACTTATTGGTACTGTACCCTCATTGTTAGTTCACCTTATTGTACATCAATAATGGTTCGACCTGTAGCCAAGAATGGTCTCCCGAGGATGATGGGTACGTCTTTGTCTTCCTTCATGTCAATGACAATGAAATCTGTTGGGAAAATGAATTTGTCAACTTTGACCAGCACATCTTCCACTACCCCACTCGGAAATGTGAGTGATCTGTCAGCTAGTTGCAGAGTGACTGAGGTGGGCTTTGCTTCTCCAAGCTGTAGTTTCCTGTAAATGGACAAAGGCATCAAGTTAATACTAGCATCTAAATCACACAAAGCCTTACCGAAGTAATGTTCTCTTATGGTGCAAGGGATGGTGAAACTACCAGGATCCTTCAACTTTGGAGGGAGCTTCCTCTGAATGATAGCGTTGTATTCTTCTGCCAATACTACAGTCTCGTAATCTCCCAATCTTTGCTTTCGTGATAGAATATCTTTTACGAATTTGAAATAACTGGCCATCTGCTACAATGCTTCTACAAATGGAATATTGATATGCAGCTTTTTGAAAATCTCCAGGAATCGAGGAAATTGCTTGTCCAGTTTGTGTTTCTGGAGATGCTGTGGAAAAGGTGGAGGTGGAGTAAATCTTTCTCGATCATTTTCTTTTGCCTCGTTTTCCTCCATCTGTGGATATGCTTCATTCCTTTTTTTTGGAACATTCTCAGTAGATGCCTTGACTCCAACATCTTTATTGATTTCAGTGCCACTTTTCAAAGTGATGGCTTGGCATTGCTCCTTCTCTCTGTTCCTTGGATTTGGTTCTGTGTTGCTAAGAAGGGTACCATGTGGTATGTATCTCTGAGCATTGGCCAATTGTCCCATTTGATTCTCCAGTGCCTTTATAGAAGCTGCTTGGCTTTGAAACATAGCATCGTATTTGGCTTCTTGCTTTTTCAACATCTCTGCAAGCAAATCTTATATTCTTGGCTTCTTCTCATACTCCTGGCTATTATTCTACTGTTGGAATACTGAGGGTGGATTATTCCTTTGCCCTGAAGTGTTGCTCCATGTGAATTTGGGATGATTCCTCCAACCTGGATTGTAGGTATTGGAATATAGATTGTTCCTTTGTTTGTTGAAGTTGCTGACATAGTTCACAGTCTCATCATGTTCGTTATAAGATTTTGCCTCTGGTGCTCCTCCATATGGTGAACTTGTGGATCTAGTATTAACATGCATGCTAAGATTTTCCAGGCATTTGCATATCTGATCCAGCTTGGCATTCATAGTTGTGTTAGCTCATACTTCGTGGATTCCTACTATTCGATGGATCATGCTCCTCTCTGTTGGCCATAAGAATTGTTGTTAGCCATTTCTTCAATTAAGTCTCAGGCCTGATCTTCTCCTTTTTCCATTAATGCTCCTCCAGCAGCAGCATCTATTGTGGTTCTCATTAGTGCAGAAAACCAATTGTAAAAGGTTTGGACTTGTAGCCACTTTGCAATCTCATAGTGATGATATTTTCAGAGCAATTCTTTGTATCTTTCCCATGCTTCGCAGAGGGATTCTAAGTCATATTTCACAAAGGAAGTGATGTCATTTATTAATTTTGCTGTTTTGGCTGGGGTAAAGTATTTTGCAAGGAATTTGGTGGCAAGAGTGTTCCAAGTTGTGATCGAACCTGCTGGTAATAAATGGAGCCAAGCCTTAGATCTGTCTTTCAAGGAATATGGGAACACACGCAGACACATTGCTTCTTCTACCGCTCAGTTGTAATTGAATGTGCCACAAACTTCCAGGAAGTTACTGATGTGGGCATTAGGATCTTCGGTTGCACTTCCCCCGAACTGAACTGATTGATGTATCATTTGAGTGTATTTTTTGATGTCACATGTATTTACAGGTAAGGGAGGAAGTGCGATACATGATATGAAGTCGTCAACCACCGTAATTTTTCTGTCTCGAATGGGAATTAGTGGTGCAACATCCAAAGGTTCAGGTTCTTGATTGTTCATGTTGATCAGTGCTTCTTGATCTTCTCGTTTTTCCCTTCTCAACTGTCTGATAGTTCTTTCAATTTCTGGATCAAGCGGATGAATTTCAAAGCTTCTGCTTCTTCTTATGTAGTGTCTGAGAACCTGAAACACAAGAAAACAAAAATAATAAGTAAAAACAAATTAGATACAAGTAAAGTATCTAACCCCAAAATTAATAGTAAAAGATAAATAAGTCTCCGAAAACGGCGTCAAAAACTTGATCAGTGAATCACTCACGTTACGCAAGCGAACATATCGTTCACGTAGTATAAAATTTATCGATCCCACGATGACTTAATAACTAAGCTATTAATTTATTGAAGTTAAATTTCTACAAGTATCTAAAAATTGATTGTTGTTTAGATGGTGATTTTAACTAGAAACAAGTAAATAAAACAATGCAAAAGTAAATTAAAAGAAGTCAATATTATGAAACTATCTAGGGTTGTGAATCCTTCCAATATTCTTTTAAAGAGGAAGTGATTATCTTATATTTGTGTAATATGTCGGCTTATTAACTTGAAACACGAAGATATGCAAAAGCCTATGTCGATGGTCAGATGCAAACACCCAAAGTAACCCAATTAACTATATGTCTATGTTAATTAAGAAACTCCGAATTCATTAAGATTAAGTTCCAATTATGGCTACCCACGCCCGACAGGTATATGTCTATCCTGGAAGGAAATCTCTAAGGTGAATGTGAGATTATGAGCTATTGAGTCTACGACTAAAACCTATTATCTCTTCGTCAAGTTCATTTTAAGTTTACCAAATCAATCTTATTATTGGTCAATTAATAAGAAGTATTAAGAACTAAACTCAATAAATAAACTAATACATTACACAAGACATAAGAAAAGTCAACTTATTAAACCTTTGATATTGGAATTCATCACAACCCTAGATAATGTATTTAGTTACGACACATATCTAGGACTACTAAAGATATATATAGATAAAACATCATGCAACTAATTGAAAATTAAAAAGGTAAAATTTACAACAATGAAATAAAATGCTGGGGTTTGAGGATCCACTTTTATTATTTCAAATTTAGAAATCTCCCTTATTATAATATATAAATTTGCATTATATTACCAAAAGACCATATAGGCGGTATCCTTATTAAGTCATATTTTAATTAATTCCAACCGACCATGAAGGCGGTATCCAATTAATTCAGGTTAAAATTAATTTAATTAAGTCCAATCGACCATAAAGGCGTTATCCAATTAAGTCAGGTTTTAATATAATTTATAAATTATAAAATAAGGGAGATTAATCTAAATTATAATAATAAAAGTTTCACCTTCACCCCAGCAGAAAGAAGTTACTTACTCATGCTTTTAAGTAAAACAAAAAAAGATTTATTACTTAAAATAAAAATATAATACAAGAAAACTGAAATTAAATAAATAAGATACTCTATTCTTAGTATTCTAAGGAAATTCCCCATAAGAAAGTATGAATTTTCCTTCTAAATCAGGCCTCTATTTATAGGCTCACAAAACGATGTGCGTCATGACACTTAAAACCTTCTGCGTTGCGACGCGCGCTACAGGAATTGGCGACTGAATTATTGCTTCCGCGTTGCGACACATATTTCCTTTGAGTTGCGATGCTAGCTACAGTGATGACGTAATGATGACGCAATTGATGACGCGTGTCAGTAGCTGAATTATTGGTTTGGCGTCGCAACGCAGAGGATGTTGGGCGTCGCAAAGTGTGAACTGTAAATTTCCCATTTTGCCATTTTTCATCAGTTTTTCACCGTTTTGGCCCCGATTTGATTCCAGTGAGTCCCGATATTTATTTATCTACTAAATAAACACAAACACCTCAAAACTTCAGAAAACTTTAGAAACTATACAAAATATTAAGTAAAATGGGTGATAAATATTGTTATATTTTCCGCTTATCACACCCCCAAACCTAACATTTTGCTAGTCCTCAAGTAAAACAACAAAATAAAATACAATAAATAACTTTAAAATGAAATTAAACTAAGCCACTTTCGTAGGGATCACGGTTGCATTTAGCTTATGCAACAAGCCTTTAAACCCAGGGTGTCCCTAGAGGACGAGTTGTAGTCTCATGAGGGCTTACAGCGACGATACCCACAAACGTCAATCAAATGTACAATCACACACACAAAACAAGTTAGTGACTAAACAAGTGAAATTCTTATCCAAGTTAATAGTTGTTTTCTTTCTTTCAAAATTACTAAATAAATAAATTCTCCGATTTTTTTTACCATTCTTCATATACACAACTAACAAGGTATTAATCAATTTATTGTGCCCACAATATTCATAAGTGTAGTTGAAAAGAGAGTAATATTTTTGTCCTAAAGTTATATCAGAATTCACACCTTTTTGGCAATGGATTTTTTTTTTATTTTTTTAATATAATATCTTCAATCCTTGTAGCGAACTTTGGGTCAGTGACTCCCAAACCATGTGGAACCACAAGCGATATCCCACACAGTGGAAATGGGTCTAACCCATAGATATAGAGCATGGCTGTATTTTAAAATAATTTAATGAAATACTATATTCTATTACGAGTCCATAAGAAAAAGTCAGGGACGAATCGGAGTCCGGAATCTAAAAAACGAGTTAAAACAATAATCATCATGCGCTACAGCGCACATGCGCATTGTAGTGCCCAGTTCAGCCGCTTTTTTATTTTATTTTCTTTCATCAGCTCTCTATTCCAGAAAGCTGATGCATTGGGTTTTTCACCCAATTAGTTTCCAACCTTCCCTAAACACTTTCAAACACCCAAAATATAATTTTAACATAAAAATCAACACCAACACATGTTATAGAATAAACATAAATGTATTCTAAATATATATATGTATTACTTTGAATTAAAAGACAAACCAAATTAGAATCTCATAAAGAAGTGACTCAAGAACAATTCTAGGTCACTTAAAGATGGTCAAATGATTCCTCCATCGTAGGCTATCCGAGATGTGCTTAGGAAATATAGATTATACAGTCAAGTTTGCAAGGAACACGTCTCATATTTTCGACATGTTCATGATTCTTTCAAACTAATCGAAACACCATTTCTGATATATATGCGATCAACCTCAGGTGATCGTTTTGGCCAAAGTCTTAAGAATCGTTACTCACTAACATGGATACCTTTACCTAATATGGTACATATATAGGCCGACAGATCCTATCCTGATACACACTTAATTAAAGATTGCATCACTCCACACCCAACGAACATATAACGGCCAGATCATGAAATATCTCTGACATATATGGCATCAAAGTGTAGAGGATCACACACAAAATCAATGTTATCTTATAGTTAAATGATCACATATAATACTCGACTCGAAGAGATTCCTATTGACGGTGGTGTGTAATGGGGGTTTTAAGGGGGAATATCGGTAACGCAGCGGAAACGCGGAAAATCAAAATTTTCTGATTTCAAAATTTTTCTTGTATCAATTAAATAAACTTATTTATTTAATTATCCAATTATCAAATTCTGAAAAATTACACAAGAGATCAAATTTCTTGGTAATTATCGAATTGCCCCAAAACTTTGTAAATTTATCTTTTTAGTCCTAAAGTTGTCAAATACATTTTGGATGATTCTAAATCATTTCTAAAATGTTTTCCAACACATCTAATGCATCAAAATCAGATTTCACACAAATCCCCAATTATTGAGCAATTGTCGTGAGCACCCCAAAATTTCCAATTAATTTTATTTGGTCCATTTTGTTCAAAACATGCCAAGATCAAATCCAATTAACCTAAAATTTTACATGCATCATATCCATACCATAATACATCACATATATGAAAAGCCCCAAATTTGGAGAGGGTTATGAACCCTAATTTTTCAATTTCACCAAATTGTCCAATTTTACCAAATCTTTAAAATCCAACACTTTAATCCATTCAATACTTCACCAAACAAGCCTCACCACTTTGAAATAACTCTAGAACAATTCTAGGTCACCAAGGAGTGGCTTACTAACTCTAGAATGGCAACTTTTGATTTTCAAAGAATCAAAAGTAAGCTTTAAAATAAGTTTAAGCTCACTAACATGCATCAATCTTTCACACAAGTTTTCCACCAAATAAACACAAACTATAGAAGAAAGAACATAAAAGCAACACAAAATGATGCCAAGCATGTTAGAAAAAATTTCCATGTTGAAAGCTTTAAAGAAAGACTTATAACATCCATGTTTTCAAGATTTTTCTCCTTTGGCCTTCAAGCTTTTCTCTCAACTTTCTTTTATGTTTATTTTGTGTATTTGAACTTATGAAACCCTAAAAATGAGACAAACAATATTACTTCACAAAAAATTGGCCCTTGGCCGAATTTCAAGTAAAGAAAATATCTAGATATTTTCTCAATTTTTGTTTCATTTAATAAGCTTTATCAACTTGTTATCTTTAATCATTACAACTTTAATAACTTTATAACAAGTCAACAAAGGCAACTAAAGTCATTTAAATAAATATCACAACTTAGGATATTTATATTTTTAATTAATTTAATTATTTAACATTAAATAATTAAATAATTATTGAACAATTAAATAATTAAATAATTATTTAATACAGATATATTAAATATATGTATTATATTTACATTAAATATCAAATTCATATATATTTATGATATTAGTCAAATATCTCAATTTGACAATTAATTAATGTGTATTTGATAAAATCTATCATTAAATACAAATACACAAAAATTAAGAAATGACTATTGGGTCCCTTCACATGTACTTTTGCGTTTAACCTTTAAACGACTTATAAAATTCAGTATATTTATAAATGTTGCCCTAGTGCTCTACGTGTATATTTCATTAGTGAGACTCTCTAGATTCAGGTATATCCGTCACAAAATCCAATTTCGTGTCCATAATTTACCCACCCGTAAATTGTGACGACCACGGATAAAATAGTTGAATCATACAGGTCGAGGTCATTGCATACGTATAATCCATCCGTCACAGGTATCCGGATAATCCCAGAGATATAGATGTAAACGTCAAATCTCTATAGGTATTATCTCGTCGACGTTTCTATTAGCAATCTCTAAATAACATTCGGAACTTACTTCCGAAGTTTACTGTGGCCACAAATTTAACAGATTGCTAATCACATATGGACTACCTATGCTCTGTACACAGAACTGACAGATCCTATCTTGATACACACAGGATATCCTGAGGATCGGTCCACACCCAACGAACAGGCGGAGGTCTGATCTAAATAGATCGGTGACGTGACTGACATATAAGTGTGGATGATGTCTCGTACATCCACAGTGGTATCTCAAGTCGAATGACCACTATGCTACTCAACCCGAGAAGATTCTTATTGACGTTGGTGTACCATCCATTAAAAATCTTCGGTGAGTCGTTCAGTGTTTATCCACCATAAACACCTACACGTCTATACGAGTCTCCCAAGACTCATGGTTCATTGGGATAAACCATCGGACCAAGTCTCGATATACGACATGTACTGGTCTCAACAGATTTGACTAACCGACCCGTGTTAGTAAATCTTGACCATGAACTATGTTTGATAATATACATTTAGCAGTGACACTTCCCAATGTCAATTACAAACTAACTGTGTAACTGTGTACTGCATTATATATTATCAGGCCTATCTCTAATATATACATATCACTAAACCATATTTAGTTTCAAACTAATAGTAATTAGATCGAATAAGTATATTAAAATAAGTGGTGTTATCACTAAGAAAGTAATATTATGGAAAAATGGGATTTTCGTATTCATGAATCAGACATAAATACGGTCCGGATTGGCGCTCTGAGCACCAACCCCAACAATTTCTCCCACTTGCTCTTATGCCAATCCACAGTATAATATACACATCTCAATGTGTATCGTATACTCATGGCTCTCAAAAGCTCACCTCGCACTTAAGAGGTAGGGAATAAGAAGTAGGTCTGCTATAACATATTTTGTTTGTCAAAAAAACTCCATCGTTTCCAATAACCAGCATCATTCATATTTTGTAGAATCTAAATTATACATTAATATGACTCTGATGCTACATCAGTATTGTGCTACAGCTACTGAGTTGTCCAAGTATTTAGGGATCAAAACCAAAAATACTCTGAAGACAACCGCAAGCACTACAGCAATTCAAAACTTCTAATTTATCAGGTCACTATGCAACTTCATAAGTCAATACTTCAGAAGTTGCATCTAATTCCACTATATAGTAGAATTCTCTGTGACAATCTCACTGCATCTACTCTGACTCTTTATGACGTAGACTGTCTAATGTCATAATTAGTCTCAAAACTAATATGACCCTAATGGTTGCAGACTGTATTCTCCATGAATTAGAAACTCGTTCTTAATATCTCAAAGATCACAAAGAACGTGTTTTAAGATCCATCATATGGTCTATAGGGTATCAAAATAACTCGTAACAATTACGATTAAATCGATATCTTTATTCGCACATAATAAAGTATTCATTATGTCATCATCAAATGATACATAAGATTGATTACATATTCTAATCAATATCTCTTTCAAAAAAGGAATCATCCTTTACGAAAGATGAATACTATATATAAGACACACATTAACTGTCATACATATAGCCTTGTTGTGTCTTTTATTACATCATATCTAATGCATGAATAATATGAGTATCTCACAAGTCTCTTAGTTTTATATCTTATATAAAACTTTATATCAAATATAACACAGACTACTCACACTGCTTTCACGGAGTAAAGAAGACTTAGGTCATTCTTTTACCTTACAAACATCTCATTATTACTATAATAATGATAATGTTGTTAGGATATATAACACTAGAAAGCAATTTGTACGCTCCCACTAACCCTTCAAGCACATATATATTCTCTATACTTTAACAAGATCAGACAATCTAACTGATATCAAAAATAGAGAATACGGATTTCCGGAAGACTTATCCGAGTCTACAATAGGCTCTATAAGCTAGCACATTAAACTGCGATCTCAGCAGAACACAAACTCTAGGGCCATTCCAGAATGAACTCTTCAAACAAAGAAATCACAACTGATCTCTTATCTGAATAAGTCATTCAAAAAAAAAGCCAATTTGCATTCTTTAGCTAAAATGTACAGATTAATATCAACATTAACCAATATATCTTTAATTGTTCAATTAGCGTGACTAGAGATAAGTTTTCTCAGAATCTACAATAGATTGCTGAGTATAATTTTTCTCATTGTTATACTGTAAAGGTCAAACCTTTAATAAGCTCACACTGCTTTCGCTGCGCAAACAATTAGCACATATCATGAACTAATTCATAATGAAAGCTTAATCAAGTTCAAAACTTGATCGTAGTAAGCTATGAACAATCTTAGATCTATGGTTCAATGGTGAACTTCCAGAATCGATATCAAATATCGCTTCCATTATAAGTTATAGGATAATTTTCTTCGGTAAGAAAACAATAGAACCATTAAGTATCAAATACTCGTAAATGATTCTGATATCCTATTAGACTTATATAGAAGATGTATAAAGGTTGTTTCATCTTATTAATTACATAGTTCCAATTATAGTTTATCATTCTCACATTTGACTTCAATAAGTCAAGTCTTTTCTACAATAGTTAACATCTGATGTTACACACCAAGTAATAAAATAATTTTGTTACTTAGGATTGTAGGAAAGATATTCTATCAAATAGAATACAATATTCTATTAAACAGAATAAACGATAAACTTTTACTTATACCTCTGAGGTTTAAGTAATTTTCGTTATACAACTATTATAAAAAAGAAAGATCCAAATCTCAAACTTTTCAAGATTCAGATTTTCTACCTATACATATCATATATGTAACTGTAGAAATTAATGGAACCTAAATTAAAAAAAATGAACTAGTGTTACTGGAGCATATCCCCAAGAGTATTGAAACTAATTCGGTAACATTCAATATCAAACGAATCAAATCATATAAGATTCGACTGCTCCCACTACTCAATTCCATCAAGATGGAATCGTGGAAGAATAATATTGAATAAGAATCATATTCACTGAATAACCTTAGAACTATTTGCTTTAAATTCATATGTTTGATCGTATCAAAGATCTTTGAACAGTTCAAAGACATGTAATGAATTTTAAGGATAGAGTTCTAAAAAAACTTCAGATTGAATATATTCGAACCAATCAAAAATGTTCAATCTGCGTTTCATCATAACAGATTGAATGTTCTTGATCATTTCAAGACGTTCAATATGTTTTCTTTTAGAAACACGTAACTAAGTTATGACAATTCATCAACTAAGTTACGAAATAAAGAAAGCTACCTTAAGCAATTACTATTTATTAAACTACATACATCCAATGTATCAGTTAAATAAATCTGGTGGTCCAATGACAATCATTGGTTAAACGAGAACTTAATCACCTTCATGAATACAATATTCATTAAATGGATAAGGATGTGTGGTGTGATCTCGTATCAAACCATCATTTACCATACGGAATAAGCATCTAATCCTTAAGTGATTAAACTCATAAAACACTGTTCTAAATTATTTATTTTACCGAATAATTTTTCTTAATGTTTATCTTTACTTCAATGACACTACTAGTTATATTTTAAATATATAATAATTGTTTATAAAGAACAAGTAACTATCCAATAGTCACAAGTTCCGATATCAAATATCAAAACAATTGTGAACTAATATTTTAAATAACTAGACGGGAGATCTGGTATCCAATACCTATAGTTGTAGTATTGTGAAAATTGATATTTTCTATACACAACTACACGCATCTCCTTTCTTTAGCTTTACTATTTGCATTCAACTATTAACAACAATTGCAAATAATTGATTAGCAAATTGTGTCAGACACATTGCCTCTAAAGGTCATTAAAGCTAAGAAATGTCATTACTAGATAAACAAATACCTAATGGGGCTTTCTTAATGTCCGTCAAGAATCTCGAGACATGAACCAATTCAATTCAATTCTTACTGCACAAGAAACTATTCTCTCTAAAGTATTATATCCTAAAAGGGATATCTATCTAGATTATCTGTCATGACTTTGAAACTAAGTCACTAACCATCTTGATTGTTGAAGAAAATCGGAACAACAGTTCCCGATGGTTTAGACCAATCTAATAATATCCTAGTCTAGTAGTATCTAGAACCTATTCTAGAATAACTGCAACCAAGAGTCAAGTCAGATAACATAGCAAAATATGTGTGCAGTAAATAACAGTTCAATTCTATATAAACAATAGAATAAGGAAACGAACAAGCGGCTATTTCCATAATAATACACACTGCCTAAGTTATGGAATTTTTAAACTTAGCAGTGTCTCCCACTATTTTACGTAATACCGTAATCCCCAACGGAAAAACGAGAATTCAATAATTAAATCGAATTCCATAATGGGAAGAGGACCCCATGAATATATTTTAGCTCATAGCAGAGTCACGGTCTCGCCTACGTATATTCATCAGGTAGACAACTCATTTGTCAATCACTCACTAGTGACTCCTGGTTTCCGCTCCTGGTCGTTTCTCGTTGTGACTGCTAAGGCAGACCCACAAGGAGACGTACCAAGGTTAAACTCGTCAATGATAAACTCAAGCTATTTGCGTAACCCTGACAGCTAGGGCACGTTCAGGATTTCGCTTTTGCTTGAATTTTTCTAGTATCTGATATACATCTGGCATAAATAAATCTCTATTGGCTACACCCTCACAGCAGAGGCACAGTCTCGGATGTAGTCACGGAAAAATAATCTTAGAAGTGATTTAGAATCAAAATTTTCCGATTTCAAAATTTTTCTTGTATCAATTAAATAAACTTATTTATTTAATTTTCCAATTATCAAATTCTGAAAAATTACACAAGAGATCAAATTTCTTGGTAATTATCGAATTGTCCCAAAACTTTGTAAATTTATCTTTTTAGTCCAAAAGTTGTCAAATACAATTTTAGATGATTATAAATCATTTCTAAAATATTTTTCAACACATCTAATGCATCAAAATCAGATTTCACACAAATCCCCAATTATTGAGCAATTGTCGTGAGTACCCCAAAATTTCCAATTAATTGTAATTTGGCCCATTTTGTTCAAAACATGCCAAGATCAAATCCAATTAACCTAAAATTTTAAATGCATCATATTCATACAATAATACATCACATCTATGAAAAGCCCCAAATTTGGAGAGGGTTATGAACCCTAATTTTTCAATTTCACCAAATTGTCCAATTTTACCAAATCTTTAAAATCCAACACTTTAATCCATTCAATACTTCACCAAACAAGCCTCACCACTTTGAAATAACTCTAGAACAATTCTAGGTCACCAAGGAGTGGCTTACTAACTCTAGAATGGCAACTTTGATTTTCAAAGAATCAAAAGTAAGCTTTAAAATAAGTTTAAGCTCACTTACATGCATCAATCTTTCACACAAGTTCTCAACCAAATAAACACAAACTATAATAGAAGAAAGAACATAAAAGAAACACAAAATGATGCCAAGCATGTTAGAAAAAAATTCCATGTTGAAAGCTTTAAAGAAAGACTTATAAAATCCAAGTTTTCAAGCTTTTTCTCCTTTGGCCTTTAAGCTTTTCTCTCAACTTTCTTTTATGTTTATTTTGTGTATTTGAACTTATGAAACCCTAAAAATGAGACAAACAATATATACTTCACAAAAATTTGGCCCTTTGGCCGAATTTCAAGTCAAGAAAATATCTAGATATTTTCTCAATTTTTGTTTCATTTAATAAGCTTTATCAACTTGTTATCTTTAATCATTACAACTTTAATAACTTTATAACAAGTCAACAAAGGAAACTAAAGTCATTTAAATAAATATCACAACTTAGGATATTTATATTTTTAATTAATTTAATTATTTAATAATTAAATAATTAGATAATTATTTAAATATAAATATATTAAATATATGTATTATATTTACATTAAATATCAAATACATATATATTTATGATATTAGTCAAATATCTCAATTTGACAATTAATTAATGTGTATTTGATAAAATCTATCATTAAATACAAATACACAAAAATTAAGAAATGACTATTGGGTCCCTTCACATGTACTTTTGCGTTTAACCTTTAAACGACTTATAAATAATCAGTATTATTTATAAATGTTGCCCTAGTGCTCTACGAGTATATTTCATTAGTGAGACTCTCTAGATTCGGGTATATCCGTCACAAAATCCAATTTCGTGTCCATAATTTACCCACCCGTAAATTGTGACGACCACGGATAAAATAGTTGAATCATACAGGTCGAGATCATTGCATACATATAATCCATCCGTCACAGGTATCCGGATAATTCCAGAGATATAGATGTAAACGTCAAATCTCTATAGGTATTATCCCGTCGACGTTTCTATTAGCAATCTCTAAATAACATTCGGAACTTACTTCCAAAGTTTACTGTGGCCACATATTTAACATATTGTTAATCACATATGGACTACCTATGCTCTGTACACAGAACTGACGGATCATATCTTGATGCACACAGGATATCTTGAGGATCGGTCCACACCCAACGAACAAGCGAAGGTTTGATCTAAATAGATCGGTGACGTGACTGCCATCTAAGTGTGGAGGATGTCTCATACATCCACAGTGGTATCTCAAGTCGAAGGACCACTATGCTACTCAACCCGAGAATATTCTTATTGACGTTGGTGTACCATCCATTAAGAATCTTCGGTGAGTTGTTCAGTGTTTATCCACTATAAACACCTACACGTCTATACGAGTCTCCCAAGACTCAAGGTTCATTGGGATAAACCATCGGACCAAGTCTTGATATACGACATGTACTGGTCTCAACGGATTTGACTAACCGACCCGTGTTAGTAAATCTTGACCAGGAACTATGTTTGATAATATACATTTAGCAGTGAAACTTCCCAATGTCAATTACAAACTAACTTTGTAACTGTGTAATGCATTATATATTATCTGGCCTTTGTCTAATATATACATATCACTAAACCACATTTAGTTTCAATCTAATAGTAATTAGATCGAATACGTATATAAAAACAAGAGGTGTAACCACTAAGAAAGTAATATTATGGAAAAAATGGATTTTCGTATTCATGAATCAGACATAAATACGGTTCGGATTGGCGCTCTGAGCACCAACCCCAACAGTGTGTACTTCCAAGTATTAGGAATCACCATTAAGTCATTTAGTATTCACTCCAACAAATACCCACATGTCTACACGAGCTTCCCTTACTCATGGTCCATTGGGTTAGATCATTGGAACTCCAATTCCAATATACGATATGTGTTTGTCTTCTAGGTTATAGGAATTCGACCATATTCCAAAACCACCAACTAGGAATATTTATTTTAAGAATAGTTTGTAATAGAAATAACATCATAATGTCAGACCACCCAGTGTCCAGTATTACTACATGTTTATTCTAAGGTCGATATCATTCTCAATATATTTATACATCAAACTAATATGTATTATGACATAATAATTACTAACAAGTTTGAAATAAAAATGTAGTTATTTTATTAATAAATAATAAAATATAATATATAATATATTATTCGGATTTGTGCTCCAAGCACTAACTCCAATAATAAGTTGTTAATACACTAACCCGAGCATGGTAGACCACTTGATTCAAAAGATATTTTCCCCAAAAGAGGAAAATAAGAGATCACGATCTTGTTACAAATAATGTTTGAGAAATAATAGATCATGATCTTGTTACAAACAATGCTTGAGCTATGAATATACTCACATTCTCATAATCAATAGTTCTATAAGAAATAGTGATCCCTGAAAAAAACCCAAGTCCCTGAAGAGATAAGAGACTTTAAAGAGAAAAAGTCTAAAAATTATATTTATACAAGAGATATTTGGGATCGTAATGAATTAGTTATCGACAATGTATTTGTGTTCATAGTAGCTACTGAAATTACAAATACATTTAAACCTCAAATTGTCGATTAATGAAGACAAAGACATGATTGGCTTCAATGAATGAAGCAATTCAAGCATAATTGACTCTTTAGCCAAACGTGAAGTGTTTGGACCCCGTAGTTCAGACACTTAAAGATGCCAAGCCTAGTATATACAAATAAGTATTCATAAAGAAACGTAGTAAATATAAGGAGATAATTATATATAAAGCGCGCCTGCAAAGTTTCTCGTAGAGACCTAATAAATGTTTTTTTTAAGATGAAATGCATTCATAACTAGAGGAAAAAATGATACAAAATGAGGGAAAGCTTCCTTCCAAATGCCAAAAAATTTACTTGATAAAGCAAGTCTAGCAAAATTATGCGCGATCGTGGTACAGACTCTAGGTCTAAAGCATATAAATTATCCTCGAATGATTGAAAGTGTCTGAAGCATATAAATCAAATGATCGTAAACTGTGTTCAATCAAATTACAACGATCTTTATACGGATTAAAATAATTTGGACTCATATGATACAATCATTTGAATGAATATTTGATGAAAGATAGATATATAAATGATCATATCTACCCATACTTATTTATTTGAAAGTGTGAATTTGGATTTGTTATTATCGCAGTAAATGTCGATGACATAAACTTAATTGGAACTCCTGAAGACATTTTAAAAACTGCTGAATATTTGAAAAGAGATTTTGAGATGAAAGACTTGAGAAAAACAATATCATTTCGACTTACAGATCGAGCATAACACTAATGGAGTGTTTATCCATCAATCTCCATATATTGAAAAAATTCTTAAAACGTTTCAGCATACATCATGCTCATCCATTAAGTACTCTCTGGTAATCCGATCTCTCGATCCTAGAAAGGATTCATTCAATCCTAAAGAAGATAATGAAGATATATTTGGTCTAAAAGTACCATATTTCTGTTAAGTTCATATGACAAAAGACTTGAAGATTATTTTAATTCAATGAGCTATTACAAAATCCAAGATCTTATCTTATTGATTATACCAATGCAGGATACCTCCCCGAACCCTCATAAGGCACGTTCACAACATAATATTTCTTACCTATAATAACACTATAATTTCATATGTGATCTACAACAATCTTTTGTTGCTACAACTCTTTCAATCACTCATAAACGTATATGGTTAATGGTTAAGGTCATTTTGTTGGACAATTATGACCCATAACATCACTATTTGTAAAAGACATTGTAGTTTTTGTACAAATTAACTATGTGACAAAGAAAATTGCTATTTTATCATTTTGTAATTAGATTACTTGAATATATAAATGATAAAAGTCCTTATGATTAGTTCCGGATTAATAAGATATGAGACAGTATCAATCCACGAAAGGTTTAATCATTAAATATCCCTAGTCGTAGTATTATCGAGACTGGACATCGATAATGCGGAATAGGCTAGTATTACACTTGTGCGCGTTATGGAAGCGTAACGACATAGTTCTCATATATTTGGGTATTGGATACTCATGCAAGTGTAATAGGAGGTTCTGTTTACCGATGGTACGGAACAGCTTCGCTCTGATAGACCCCTCGGAATCCCATTGGTAGTATGACTATGTGTCTATGGGAATCCGAATCAGGGTAGGTGTATTTGGTCTTAACCTGAGACTTGCATCGCTAATACTTGCGACAATCAATACGCTTTGGTTTTGGTCGTCCGGGGCTTTAACAGGTTCTGTGTACGCCTCTTCTGGGTTTATTGAGAATCGTAGTGTATTGGGTGTGATGTCAAGATGGAAGTATCACTTCAGTCATATGGAGATGATGATCACGCAGGGATACAGAACTGGTACTCTATTATGTTGCAACTATCGGGATAATATGACAAGGTCATGATTATCCGATTAAAGAGACTAGTTGCTAGTGATCCGATATATGCTTCGTACGGGGCAGACACAATTCCAGCCCCAGGCCTAGCATGTGACATCCGATACTGGATCGCAATACGCAATACTTAGTATACTACGCCTGTTATAGATTATGTATTCCTTAAAAGAATATTTCTGGAGAATTGGGTAGGCACGGTGCTTTGCTAGAAGCCAACCATGTCTTGTAAATCGGTAAGAACGTGGTACGGGGTACGCACGTGTTCGGATAGTCCGACGACCGGATTTACTGCCAACATATCCATAGATCTCATGGGTCGCTTCCCAAAGATTCACCGATGACGTTTGACTCGAACAAAATTAATCTGGATTAATTATAGAGAGAGAAAATTAATCTAGGATTAATTACGGCAAGAATTTATCTGGGATAAAATTCGAATAGAAGAGAGAACGATTAATTTGGAATTAATCGATTAAATAATATATTCGATATATTAATTGAATTAGATTTCAAAGCGGAATTAAAATTAGATTTTAAATTCGGGCAAATTTTAATTTAGAATTAATTCGTAAGCGACTTTAATATTTAATTATTTCGCAACGGTAAATTCGTTAATTCGAAATTAAACGAACCCGAGCCCGAGCGAAGTTGCGTGTTGGATTGTTCGACTTAAATTCAGAATTTACAAGTGGTGGGACCACTTGACTTACATCACTAGTTTGACTAGTGATGGAAGTAGTTGATGATTGAGTGTAAATCTAGGCTTGCTTGTTTTTTACTCAACCTAAAGCCAACACACTTTGTGATTTTTTTTGAAGACATATACCTAAAATTGGATTTGGTAAATGGTATTGATTTTTAGAAAATCAAAAATACACAAAAACAAAACACTTTTCTCTCTCTCTCCCTCCTCCAATTGCCGAATGCTTCATCTCCCTCCATTGAAATTTTGCTTCAAAATTTCTTCAAGCTAGCACTTCAAATGAGTCATTCAAGGTGTTAGGGAAACCAATCCTAGAGTTTGGAACACAAAGGAAAGCTTGGAGCTCTTCTCCAACACCAAAAATTTTGAACTTCATACATTCATCCAACCGATCAATGTAAGTTTTTCCGCAACTTCTTTTAGAATTCACACTAATCATGACTTAGAAGATCCTTGGCATGTTCTAGGAACTCAACAATGGTATCAGAGCCTTTTCTAAGCATGAAATGAATTTAGGGTTTATATACTTTAATTTGGGGTTTTTATGATTTATGCATGATTTCTTCAAATTGATGGTTTGGTTGAGCTTGAATGGTGATGAATTAGATTTATGCATCTTAAAATTTGAGAAAAAAAATTGATTGGATAAATTTTTCCCAAATTCCTTGCTATGGCCGAGTATGACCCTAGAATATATCATGGTGATTTTTGATTTTAGACCATTGGATGTGTTTAAAGCATGATGAGTATATTGATTGTTGATTTAATTAGATTGAAATCAAAATTGGATATAAAATTATGCATATTGTCGTGAGTGAAGAAGCATGTATAGATTGATTTTGCTTCAATTGTGTTGGACATGAGTTGATAAATTAAAGCATGATTAATTAGATAATTGGTGTTTTGGAAATATTAATTTAACTAATTAATTATGGCTAATACACTTTAATTAAAATTATGTGAAATTTGGAATTTTGTATTAATTAAAATAAGTCCTTTAATTTTGAATTGGGCTAATATTGTTGTATTTGGGCTTAATGGGCTTGGTTGGGCCAAGTTGGTTTAGGACAATTGGATTGGATCCAAATTGGGCCTAAAACCATTCCATAAAGTCCAAATATAATAATTGGGCCTTTAACTATTTAATTGGGCCTAATGGGCCAAATTGATTTTATGGCAAATATGGTGATTCCTTAATTGGGCTTTGGTTTCCAAAGTCCATGTCTTAAGAATTAATTAAAAGCCCATTGGACTTTAATTAAATTGACATTGGATGTTAATTGGGCCTTTGAGACCCATTTAGATTGGATTTAGAATCTAAGTCTAAAAGGCACATAAATAAGTGTAATTATTTAATTTGGAATTAAATTAGAATTAGTATTGAATACAAATTAAATTGGATTTAAAATTGTAGTTCGATATAATTCAAGAATACGCACTTTGAGTACTTATTCTTAAACGAGTTGGACTCGCGCAAATCAAATCGTTGTTTGAACATTGGATGATCATTAATTCAAAGATTAATTAATTGGATTAGATTGATTGAATAACATGCTTTGTGTGAATACATGGATGTATTGTATGAATAATGTATATCGGATGGATATTAGAAGGGTGAGGGCAATTTTGGAAATTGTTGTAATAAATTTAGAATTTATTAAATTGGACCTGCGTGTCCAGCCTTATATCTCTTGACTCTTTGTATTTCTCTTCTCACCAATTCCCCTCAATGTTAATGAGGTTTCTTTATTGTATTATGTAATTGGGTAGAAGTTAGAATAGTGCTAGCCGGGGAGAGGAAAGAGAGAGATTTGTTCTAGGAACAATTTGTTAAATATCCATCCGCATATCGTTATTATTTATTTCGCGCCTTATTATGCTTTTAGAATGCATGCTTAAGGGTGTATGATGAGACCTAATCAAAGATAATAAATTGGTTGCCAATTTACGCGAAAAACCCTCAAACAAATATTAAGCGATTTCCTTCCATTGAGTGGTTCTCTCTCAAGATCCAAGATTGGCATTGGTTTGTTGGCCAAAGTCAAGATCAATGTCCATCGCGGATGTGTTTGAACCACGAAAGCTTTGTTCCATATCGCATGTCTTGGGCAAGTTGTGACTTGTTGGCCAAAGTCAAGGTCACTTCTTGTTCATCGACATGGATTACGAAGCTTTCCCACTGTCAATGGGTCCCGCTTAACTGGAATCATTAAGCTTGTTGAGCCAAAGCCAAGGCTTAGTTGATTCAGAGGAAAAGGTTAGGAAATATATTGGATATATTGACATATATATTGTATATATGTTTCGGACTTGGAGGTCCACCTACCGGATCTAGGAATTGGATGAGATCCAATTGATCTTAGAGATCTACCTAGTTAAATATCATACAGCTTGTTGGCCAAAGTCAAGGTTGTGTGTTATTTAACGGGATCCTAGCCCACTAGGAAACTAGGTTTCCCGAGTACTCAACAGAGGGTTAGAGGCTCGCCGAAAAATAGTGGGAGGCCAGTATTGAATTTGTAATTTCGTTCAAATACTTGCCAAATACGCGCTTTCAAATTATTTTCGTCATTTTATATATTTATATTAGTTGGACTAATATTTTATTATTTTTTTGTAACAGTTGGACTGTACCCAAAATCATTAATTGAATATTTAGACTATTGTAGTTAAGATGGCCGGAAAGATCAACGTTATGGATATTATCATTGGTGCAAATGTCTTTAATGGTGCGAACTTTTTTGACTGGGATATGAACCTCAGAATTATCCTGGGGGCTGAGAAGATGCTTTATACAATAAAGAGACCTCGATGGCCTAAGCCCGGAATTGAGCAGCCGCTTGAGCTTGAGCTTTGGAAGACTCATAGCGATGACAACTCAACTGCTCAATCTGTCATGCTTGCTGCAATGACCCCACAATTTCGTCGTCAAAACAAGGGATTGGATCCCTATGAAATGATGTTGAAATTGAGGGACCTTCATCGATCTAACCTTAGATCGCAGAGGTATGAATTGCAGAAGAAGCTCTTTCGCTCTCGTATGTCAGAGGGTACATCTGTCGAGCACCATGTGTCGCAGATGATTGCTGACATCGAACAGCTGGGACAGCTAGGCATAGTCTTCGAGGCTGAGACTCTTCTATAGATTTGATCTTACAGTCTCTTCCTGACAGTTGGAGCGGGTTCATCATGAACTACAATATGATGAACCAAGAAAATACTCTTGGAGAGTTGATGGCAATGCTGAAAAAGGCAGAAAAAAAGCTTTTAAAGGGCAAGAAGCGCGAGGCGCACTTCGCTTCGACATCTCAGTCTGCCAAGGCTTGGCCAAGGCTTCTGGAGGCGTGAAGAAGAAGAAGAAAAGAAAAAGGGCAAGGCCAAATCATCAAAGTCTTCTGGGAAGGCAAATGACAAATCCCAAGATGTCTGCCTGCAGTGTGGCAAACGGGGTCACTGAAGCGTGACTGCCGTGAGTACAAGGCGCACATGAAGAAGAAGTGAAGGCGGGCAAGGCTCCTGCTTCAGGTATGTTTGTTATTGAAATAAACATGTCTACTTCTAGTTTTAAAAATTGGATTTTTGATTCTGGTTGTGGTACTCATATATGTACTGATGTGCAGGATCTGCAGATTAGCAGGAGACTGGCTTCAGGAGAGATCGACCTCCGAGTTGGAAATGGGACTAGAGTCGCCGTTTTGGCTGTTGGGACCTATATTTTGGAACTGCCCTCGGGGCATGTACTTAATTTATCAAACTGCTATTATGTACCTAGTTTGACTAGAAACATTATATATGTATCTTGTTTAACCCAATGTGGGTATACTTTTGTATTCAGAAACACATGGTGTTTTGTTTATAAAAATGATTTTGAGATATGCAGTGCTGATGTAAATAATGGTCTTTATATTTTGAATATAAATCAATCTCAAACATATAATATGACAAACAAAAGGCTTAAATTAAGTAACAAAGATGAAACTTATATGTGGCATTGTCGTCTGGGACACATTAACAAGACTCGTATATCCACACTTTCGAAGAGTGGATACTTGGACGGATTTGATCCAAATTCATATGACGTCTGCGAATCTTGTTTATTAGGCAAAATGCCTAAAACACCTTTTAGCGGTAAAGGTGCACGTGCCACCGAACTGTTAGCCCTCGTTCATAGTGACGTATGTGGGCCCATGTCTAGCCAGGCTAGAGGTGGATATGAATACTTCGTAACCTTTACGGATGATGCATCGCGTTATGGTTATGTGTATCTTATGAGACACAAGTCGGAAACTTTTGAGAAATTCAAAGAGTTTCGACACGAAGTAGAAAAACAGACCGGTAAAAGTATTAAAACATTACGGTCGGACCGTGGTGGAGAATACTTAAGCAATGAGTTTCTCGATTACTTGAAAGAGTATGGTATTCTTTCACAGTGGACTCCTCCCGGAACACCTCAATTAAACGGTGTGTCCGAACGGAGAAACCGAACTTTGTTGGACATGGTAAGGTCTATGATGAGTCGCACTGAGCTACCAATTTCCTTCTGGGGATATGCATTGAACAGTGCAATACTTATTTTGAATAAGGTTCCGTCAAAGTCTGTTCAACAGACTCCATATGAAATATGGACAGGAAAGAAACCGGGTTTCTCATTCCTGAAGATTTGGGGATGCTGGGCATACGTTAAACGTTTGGATGGTACCAAACTAGAACCCAAATCGGATAAGTGCCTATTTGTAGGTTATCCTAGGGAAACCAAAGGATATTACTTCTACCACCCACAAGAGAACAAGGTATTTGTTGCTCTACATGCGGTTTTCCTCGAAAAGGAATTCCTAAATGCAGTGGTAAGTGGGAGGAAAGTAGAACTCGATGAAAATCGGAGTGATACTGTTCCTGGCACCGATTCCTTAACGGAACACGAACAGTTCATCAGGGATGAGACTGTACCACAATCTTCTAATACACAAGAACCGCGTAGGTCAGAGAGAGTCAGAAAACAACCTGAGAGGTATGGGTTTCTGATCTCACCTCACGTAGATATTAATCTTATTGAGGATAATGAGCCGGCTACGTATGAGGAAGCGATACAAGATATCGACTCCGCTTTATGGCAAGAAGCCATGAAGTCCGAAATGGATTCCATGTATACCAACCAAGTTTGGACACTGGTTGATGCACCAGAAGGCGTAAAGCCTATTGGTTGTAAATGGGTCTTCAAGAAGAAGACCGACATGGATGGCAACATACAAACGTACAAAGCTAGGCTTGTAGCGAAAGGGTATCGTCAACGACATGGTGTCGATTACGACGAAACTTTTTCACCTGTTGCCATGATTAAATCCATTCGGATAATGCTTGCTATTGCTGCATATTTCGATTATGAAATATGGCAGATGGACGTCAAAACCGCTTTCCTTAACGAAAACCTTTTAGGGATGTTTATATATGCAACAGCCTGATGGTTTTGTCGTACATCGATCCCCATTCAAAACGAGGATGATCCTTGTGTATATAAGAAGGTTAGTGGGAGCGCACTGACATTCATTGTCCTTTACGTTGATGATGTATTGTTTATTGGCAATGACATTCTCATGCTACAATTGGTGAAAGCTTGGCTTTCATTAAAATTATCCATGAAAGACTTGGGAGAAGCAACCTTTATTCTGGGAATAAAGATCTATCGGGATAGACTAGAAAGCTGCTTGGACTCTCCCAGAGCACGTACATTGACAAAGTGTTGAAGAGATTCAACATGGATCAGTCTAAGAGGGGACTGTTGCCAGTGTCACATGGCGTCTCTCTATCTAAGGACATGTGTCCTAAAACTCAAGATGAGAGAGACAACATGAGTCGGATCCCGTTCGCTTCTGCAGTCGGATCGATCATGTATGCCATGATATGTACGCGACCTGATGTCTCGTATGCTTTGAGCATGTGTAGTCGCTATCAGGCCGATCCAGGTGATGGTCACTGGGTTGCGGTTAAGAACATCCTTAAGTATCTTAGACGAACTAAGGATGCTTTCTTAGTCTATGGAGATGGAGAACTTGAGGTAACTGGGTTTACCGATGCAAGTTTCCAAACCGATAAAGACGACTGTAAGTCGCAATCCGGGTACATATTTTGTTTGAATAACGGAGCAGTGAGCTGGAAATCTTCCAAGCAAGAGACTGTTGCCGATTCAACAACAGAAGCGGAATATACGCTTGCTGCAGCTGGCAGCAAAAGAGGCAGTTTGGATCCGTAAATTCCTAATTGGATTAGGAGTAGTTCCGTTAGCAGCTGAGCCCGTTCCTTTGTATTGTGACAATAACGGGGCTATAGCGCAGGCTAAGGAACCGCGGTCTCATCAACGATCCAAACATGTACTTCGACGTTTCCATCTGATTCGTGAGATCATACATCGTGGCGATGTGAAGATCGAGAAGGTCGCATCAGATGACAACATTGCAGATCCGCTGACGAAGGCTATTTCTCAGCAAAAGTTTGAGCGACATGTACATAGTTCAGGTGTTAGATACTTGAGTGATTGGCTATAGGCCAAGTGGGAGATTGTTGGACAATTATGACCCATAGCATCACTATTTGTAAAAGACATTGTGGTTTTTGTACAAATTAACTATGTGACAAAGGAAATTGCTATTTTATCATTTTGTAATTAGATTACTTGAATATATAAATGATAAAAGTCCTTATGATTAGTTCCGGATTAATAAGATATGAGACAGTATCAATCCACGAAAGGTTTAATCATTAAATATCCCTAGTCGTAGTATTATCGAGACTGGACATCGATAATGCGGAATAGGCTAGTATTACACTTGTGCGCGTTATGGAAGCGTAACGGCATAGTTCTCATATATTGGGTATTGGATACTCATGCAAGTGTGATAGGAGGTTCTGTTTACCGATGGTAGCGAGGATAGACTCAGTGTCTCTGGACCTCAGAATCTGTATTGGTAGTATGACTATGTGTCTATGGGAATCCGAATCAGGGTAGGTGTATTTGGTCTTAACCTGAGACTTGCATCGCTAATACTTGCGACAATCAATACGCTTTGGTTTTGGTCGTCCGGGGCTTTAACAGGTTCTGTGTACGCCTCTTCTGGGTTTATTGAGAATCGTAGTGTATTGGGTGTGATGTCAAGATGGAAGTATCACTTCAGTCATATGGAGATGATGATCACGCAGGGATACAAAACTGGTACTCTATTATGTTGCAACTATCGGGATAATATGACAAGGTCATGATTATCCGATTAAAGAGACTAGTTGCTAGTGATCCGATATATGCTTCGTACGGGGCAGACACAATTCCAGCCTCAGGCCTAGCATGTGACATCTGATACTGGATCGCAATACGCAATACTTAGTATACTACGCCTGGTATAGATTATGTATTCCTTAAAAGAATATTTCTGGAGAATTGGGTAGGCACAGTGCTTTGCTAGAAGCCAACCATGTCTTGTAAATCGGTAAGAACGTGGTACGGGGTACGCACGTATTTGGATAGTCCGATGACCGGATTTACTGCCAACATATCCATGGATCTCATGGGTCGCTTCCCAAAGATTCACCGATGACGTTTGACTCGAACAAAATTAATCTGGATTAATTAAGAGAGAGAAAATTAATTTAGGATTAATTACGACAAGAATTTATCTGGGATAAAATTGGATAGAAGAGAGAGAACGATTAATTTGGATTAATCGATTAAATAATATATTCGATATATTTATTGAAATTAGATTTCAAAGCAGAATTAAAATTAGATTTTAATTCTGGCAAACGAATTAATTTAGAATTAATTCGTAAGCGACTTTAATATTTAATTATGTCGCAACAGCAAATTCGTTAATTCGAAATTAAATGAACCCGAGCCCGAGCGAAGTTGCGTGTTGGATTGCTCGACTTAAATTCGGAATTTACAAGTGGTGGGACCCACTTGACTTACATCACTAGTTTGACTAGTGATGGAAGTAGTTGATGATTGAGTGTAAATCTAAGCTTGCTTGTTTTTTACTCAACCTAAAGTCCAACACACTTTGTGATTTTTTGAAAGACGTATACCTAAAATTGGATTTGGTAAATGGTATTGATTTTTAGAAAATCAAAAATACACAAAAACAAAACACTTCTCTCTCTCCCTCCTCCAATTGCCGAATGCTTCCTCTCCGTCCATTGAAATTTTGCTTCAAAATTTCTTCAAGTTAGCACTTCAAATGAGTCATTCAAGGTGTTAGGAAAACCAATCCTAGAGTTTGGAACACAAGGGAAATCTTGGAGCTCTTCTCCAACACCAAAATTTTTGAACTTCATACATCCATCCAACCGATCAATGTATGTTTTTCCGCAACTTCTTTTAGTATTCACACTAATCATGACTTAGAAGATCTTTGGCATGTTCTAGGAACCCAACACATTTTTCCATCATATTCAAAACATATGCAAATTAAACTCTCCTATAAATATTCCAACCATGGTATATGAAGATAATGATGCTTGTATTGCACAAATTATAGGAGGGTACATTAAGGGAAACAGAACTAAGCACATCTCACCTAAATTCTTCTATACTCATGAGCTCCAGCAGAGCAAGCAAATTGATGTAAGACAAATACATTCCACTAATAACTTTGCAGACTTATTTTATAAAAGTTTTACCGACATCTACATTGGAGAAGCTTATACATAGTATTGACATGCGTCGACTTAATAAGTTATCTTGATGATATCTTTTGAGGGGAAACATTTAATCAGATGGAGCGTATTCATTGACATGATGAACTACAATTAGATAAAAGCGCATTGTACTATTTTTCATTCGACTATGTTTGTCTCACTAGGTTTTACAAGTAAGGTTTTAATGAGCCAATGTTAGGTCATATAATTATTGTAAAATTAAAGTGATAGGTCCTAAGAGGGAGTGTTGTAAACAATATGGTCCATCACTTTAATATTTACAATTTTAGTTTATCCCACATTATCTAGGGATAACAATTTTAACATAATCTCTCCATATAAATAGGGAATAACCCATGTAATTTTTATTCATTCAGAAATAATAATAAAATCTACAACTTTATAATGTATTTTATTCTTTATTATTTTTCCTTCTTTTATAAGAAAATATGTTTGTATAAAAGACTGCCTATTTTCATAAATGGTTGGAATATGACCAGCAATGACATAAAATGAAAAAGATATTAAACGTCACATGGTACCACAAAAGAAAATAATAATTCATTAAACTTTGTATTGGTAAAATGAAGTAGAAACATCATCAGCCAACTTTAATTAAAGCTTCTATTATCAATATATATATTCTGTCACTATATTCATTGAAATTCGATCTGTAAGTTGATATTAATTATTGTATAAACTAAATCTCGGATACTTTGGGTTAGTTGCAAATATTATTATTTCATATTATCCCTTGAATTGAGATTTTACCTTCAGATTATGATAAGTACGTAAACCACTAAATATAGTAAAGGTTAGTTGGCCAACAAATCTTATAATGTGTTGACAGCTGATTTTGGTCTCAGGGAAATATGAGAATATTACTCCCGAGACAATCCTCCCTCAATAGTGAATTTGTTTGGTTATGGGGGACCAAAAGCAAATTTAGCAAAAAACAGATAAACACACCAATCAACAAAGAGATTTAACGTGGTTCGGTGGATTTGGATCCGACCTACGTCCACGGACACAAACGGGATGGTACTTTTATTACTTAAACACTCTTTTCGGGTCTCTTTTTGTTTTCTACAAGTCAGAGCTTGAAGATTCAGATCACTAATTTTTTGATGCCTTTTACACATACTCTGCCCTCCTATTTATAATAGTGTAGAAATCATATTCCTTCTCCTATAAGAATTTCCTAGTTGAAACTATTCCCTTTTCCCATAAGGATTCATAGTCAAAACTATTTTTACTTTCTTTATCATACTAGGACATTGACTTACTAGTTTACCCCATGAAAGTAGGATAACTTATTATCTTATCTTGTATGGATAGAATGCTTTATTTTCCCGAACATGTCTTGCCCTATGCTCGGTCTTCATGTGGTCGGTCATAATAGTCTTTTGTACTGAGAATGCTGCTGTCGACCTGATAATTGCCTGGTCATCTTGAACTCAAGTGCTCGGTCACTAACCGTAAAGTTCCCGGCCTCTTACTGTTGACTCTTTAGTGGTCGGGTCGGCATTAATAATCTTGACTGAGAAGTGAATTACCTTCTTACCCCTGTCGTGCTGCTTTAAATAACATAGTGCCTGAAAACAACATCAACATCTGTCCCATAGTTCTCGGTTCCAACGAGTATGCAAGTTGGTGCCGGGAACTATATAAAGATGGTGTGCTGATCGCCTTGCTGGTGGTCGCTCCAGAAATCACAGAGAAATTACATTCGCCATCAACTAAGTCTTCTGTTTCTATCTTCATATCCTCGGTTATTGGAGATGCTGATCCTATTCAGAACGATTCTCCACCTCAAAGCAAATTGCTTACTTGGGTCGTTCCATCAGGAGATGAAGTTCCTCTTGTTGTCCAAACTAGGAATGACTCCTCCTCTGTAATATTTGTACCAGAGATTTAGAGGTCTTGACCTCTGACTGATCCAATCTTGATTGTGAAGAGAAAATTTTGCCTCTGAGCTAACGATGATGTGTTCGGTGGCATGTGATCATGTCTCGAGCTGTGAGAGATGCTCGGTCCTAGGGGAATGTTACGTCCCCAGTCCGAAGGACTGACTCGGTGGGACGCAACCCGACCCCGAATGAAGAGAGGCACTTGGACCTAGGGGAATGTTACGTCCCCAGTCCGAAGGGCTGACTCGGTGGGACGTACCCCGACCCCGAGCTGAGAAAGACACTTGGACCTGGGGGAATGTTACGTCCCCAGTCCGAAAAGGTAGACTCGGTGGGACGTAACCCGACCCCGAGTGAAGAGAGACACTTGGACCTGGAGGAATGTTACGTCCCCAGTCCGAAGGGCTGACTCGGTGGGACGTACCCCGACCCCGAGCTGAGAAAGACACTTGGACCTGGGGGAATGTTACGTCCCCAGACCGAAGAGGTAGACTCGGTGGGACGTAACCCGACCCCGAGTGAAGAGAGGCACTTGGACCTGGGGGAATGTTACGTCCCCAGTCCGAATGGCTGACTCGGTGGGACGTACCCCGACCCCGAGCTGAGAAAGACACTTGGACCTGGGGGAATGTTACGTCCCCAGTCCGAAAATGTAGACTCGGTGGGACGTAACCCGACCCCGAGTGAAGAGAGACACTTGGACCTGGAGGAATGTTACGTCCCCAGTCCGAAGGGCTGACTCGGTGGGACGTACCCCGACCCCGAGCTGAGAAAGACACTTGGACCTGGGGGAATGTTACGTCCCCAGTCCGAATGGCTGACTCGGTGGGACGTAACCCGACCCCGAGTCGAATAACTAAGTGGCATTGGCGGAACGAATCCAGCTTCGAGCCGATTAATCAAGTGGCCTCGGCGGAACGAATCCAGCCCCGAGCCGATTAATCAGGTGGCCTCGGCGGAACGAATCCAGCCCCGAGCCGATTAATCAGGTGGCCTCGGCGGAACGAATCCAGCCCCGAGCCGATTAATCAAGTGGCCTCGGTGGAACGCATCCAGCCCCGAGCCGATTAATCATGTGGGATTTACCCAGAAGGGAAGTGAATCAACCTTTTGAAGCCCTACTGAGTCCGGCACAGGCATCCCCCTACCAGACCAGCGGAAAACGAAAACAAAACTCTAAAAAAAAAAAATTAAAGGGTGGGGAAGACTTAGCGCTTGTCCCAAAATAAAACGTTTCGCAAGTATAAACAACAACACGGATGCCTCAAAACAGCGTCCTGCCCGAGGTCTCCAAAACACAATTCTGAATCTTTCAATTCAGTGTCCCGGCGAACCAGGATTTGGATCAGTTGAGCGTTTGAATGGTGAGGGTACATCCTCTACACGTCGGGTTACTGTGGAGCCTGTGTATTGTATGAGGGCTCCTCCTTACCACGCTGGAGCAGGCACACGCTACAGGGGCACAACGCATCCCCGTGCTGCGCCTCTCTCGGATCCAAATGATGAATAGATCAAAGAGCGTCCGGGATACTAAGGGCACTTTCCTCCTTAGGTCCGGCATCACTGGAGCTAGCAATCGTCACGGGGGCCTCATCACTCCCCGTGCTATGCTTTCCCACGGATCCATTACATCGGGTAAGTGAGGATCAAAGAGTGTTCGACACATCAAGGGCATATTCCTCCTTATGTTCGGTAACACTGGAGTAAGCAATCGCCACGGGGGTATCATCCATCCCCGTGCTATGCTTCTCACGGATCCTATGCATCGAGTATGTCCCTGAGGACCCCGAGCTAAGAGAGATACTTGGTTCTGGGGGAATGTCACGTCCCCAGTCCGAAGGGCTGACTCGGTGGGACGTACCCCGACCCCGAGCTGAAAAAGGCACTTGGACCTGGGGGAATGTTACGTCCCCAATCCGAAGGGCTGACTCGGTGGGACGTACCCCGACCCCGAGCTGAAAAAGGCACTTGGACCTGGGGGAATGTTACGTCCCCAGTCCGAAGGGCTGACTCGGTTGGACGTCCCCCGATCCCGAGCTGAAAAAGGCACTTGGACCTGGGGGAATGTTACGTCCTCAATCCGAAGGGCTGACTCGGTGGGACGTAACCCGACCCTGAGCTGAGATGATCACTTGGCCCTGGGGGAATGTTACGTCCCAGACCAAAAAAGCCGACTCGGTGGGACGTAACCCGACCCCGAGCTGAAACAAACATCGATCTTGGCGGTACAAGAGTAGACCCGAGCCGGAAAGAGACATCGGTCTCGGCGGTACAAGAGCGGACCCGAGCCGGAAAGAAACATATGGCCTTTGTAGGGCGTCATGGTCGGCATGCTGAATCTTTTTGGGAATTTTTCTGACCTTATTTCTTCTGTGAGGGGGGACTCATCTTTACCGTCCCGGACATCTCCTATGTCTGTGTTGGGGAATACTCCCCATTTGGCTAGTTCCTCCCGCAGCCAAGATTTCATGCTGCTGTCTTTGGTTCCATGCCGCCTCTTGTGACTTCCTCTTTTTCTGTTGTCTTGGGCGTGGTGCTTCTCAGGTCCGGTATTTTCCCGTGCTCTTTCGTCACATTCTTTCCCTTTTTTCCTGGCATCGTGAGGGCTATTATAGGAGGAGTTTGGTGACGATTTGTCATCTTCTTCCTCCCACATGTCCTCAGTTTGGGAGTCTTCCTGAACCACTACAGATTTTACACTGTAGGGGCCCCTTCTCCGGGGTCTGTCGTCCTCACTTGTATCAACAATTCTTTTTCTCTCTGCTATTTCGTTCCTTCGTCGGCTAGTCCCGGCCTCGTCGTGTGCTCCCTCTATCTTTTCCAACCGGTCTACTATGGTTTTTAGCAAGGTTTGATTTTTCCTTCCTTTCTTTCCTTAGGTTCTCTTCGATCTTCTCCATCCAATCTGTGGCTGAGTTTCCTGATGACTGGTGGTTTCCGTCTTCCGCCATTGTCTTACTACACGAGTTGCTTTTTGTCCAGTTCCCCACAGACGGCGCCAACTGTTGACGGCTGATTTTGGTCTCAGGGAAATATGAGAATATTACTCCCGAGACAATCCTCCCTCAATAGTGAATTTGTTTGGTTATGGGGGACCAAAAGCAAATTTAGCAAAATACAGATAAACACACCAATCAACAAAGAGATTTAACGTGGTTCGGTGGATTCGGATCCGACCTACGTCCACGGACACAAACGGGATGGTACTTTTATTACTTAAACACTCTTTTCGGGTCTCTTTTTGTTTTCTACAAGTCAGAGCTTGAAGATTCAGATCACTAATTTTTTGATGCCTTTTACACATACTCTGCCCTCCTATTTATAATAGTGTAGAAATCATATTCCTTCTCCTATAAGAATTTCCTAGTTGAAACTATTCCCTTTTCCCATAAGGATTCCTAGTCAAAACTATTTTTACTTTCTTTATCATACTAGGACATTGACTTACTAGTTTACCCCATGAAAGTATGATAACTTATTATCTTATCTTGTATGGATAGAATGCTTTATTTTCCCGAACATGTCTTGCCCTATGCTCGGTCTTCATGTGGTCGGTCATAATAGTCTTTTGTACTGAGAATGCTGCTGTCGACCTGATAATTGCCCGGTCATCTTGAACTCAAGTGCTCGGTCACTAACCGTAAAGTTCCCGGCCTCTTACTGTTGACTCTTTAGTGGTCGGGTCGGCATTAATAATCTTGACTGAGAAGTGAATTACTTTTTTACCCCTGTCGTGCTGCTTTAAATAACATAGTGCCTGAAAACACCATCAACATAATCTTTAAGCTTTCATATGCAATAATATTGATATTGTATATAAAATAAAATAAAAATTAAATGCTTGCATTGTATTCATGGTTGGAAACCATGTAAGAATGGGATAAGGTTCGGTATTTGAATTTATGTTGAATATTAAATTATTTGTCAAAATTTATTTAATATGGATTGATGTGAATCTCACTTATTTATGGATTATTAATCATGTGTTCAACACAAACTCATATATGGATTTATCTAATTGAGTGGATATAATATCCATGTATTTATAAATATTAAACCCTCTAAATTAGCTGTAAATCTTTTGGGCAAGTTTATAATCAATGTCAAAAATAAAACTGTGATCGAATTGACAAGTTTTTAAAAGAAACACTATCTAATTAATTTGACTGTATCATCGCAATTGTCACTTGGTGTTTGAAAAAAAATATAAAAAATGAAAATAATTTTGCTTCCACTTATTAAAATCAGCAAATAGAATGGGATAGAGAACGCGGTTTTGGACAGCAAATTGATTGATGGGAACATAATGAACTAAAAGTAGACAGTTTTTTTGTCAAAGTCAAACCTTGTTAGATGGTACAATACCAAAACAAAAATTTGCACTTTTAGTTCATTTTCTAAAGTCATGAAACGGCGTCGTCTTCGCCAATTAAATTTGTTTTGTACTGCAGTAGAGTCCACCAATCATATCGTGCACCCACATTAGTAAATGTCACCATCTTCTGCCACAAGAAAAAACGAAAAAAAACAAAAACAAATAACAATAATAAAAAGGAAAAAAAAAAAACTTCATTTTTAGTCATATTGAGATTGAACAAGAAACCATTATATCCGATCATAAAAACGTGTTTCCATTTTTGTGTGAATATAATAATAATTTTTTAAAATTAAATGAAAAAAAATGCAGGTGCTTATGATAGAACAAATTATGAGCATTTAATTGAAATTCTTTCCACAAACAATTGGAAATAAAATAAAATAAAATGGAGTCTTTCTTTTTTCATTTTGGGGAGCATCAAGTTCATGTTTTGATTTGATTCTTAAAGAATCGCTATCTGGGTAAGGGAGTTTCTGCATTCTTTCTTCGCCTGCCTTATTGTTTCTTTCTTTGATATGATCCCGGTTTTGTTGCATACGTGGCATTAATCTGAAGATCTTGACTGTTATGTTGTGTCCTTTTCAGGTAAACTATTGATCAGAGAATTATACACGTATATGCATCCATCCATACAAGTATTCGGCTACAAATTATAGATTGTTGTTTGTTTCTTTAGAGGGGAGAGGTTGGTTTTTTTTTTTTTTTTTTTTTTTTAATTATTATTGTTGTTGCTGTTATGAGGAAAGATGCTGATGTAATGGGGTTTTTGATCTATCTTTTCTAGTGGTTGACAAGATTTTTAGGTTTTGAGATTCTGGATATTGTGAATTTGGTGTTTTTGATTGTGGGCTGCATTTTATTTAAGAAACGATTTTTATGGAGTTTTTTCTAGCTGAATTATATATGAGTTCGGATATAAATTTTATCAAGGAGGTATGTTTGTTGCAGTGGGTATAGAAATTGTCGTATAGGAAGTCATTTTTTGTTTCTTGAATCGAGGCAGAGAACTAGAACTGCCTAAGTGGTGTCAAAGATCTTCGGTGGCTGTTGATCATTTAAAGAAGTGTTCTTTGTTAGCCTGTTAGGATATGGTTTGTTAAGAGTATTGGATGAACATATAATAATGAATGGGGCAGTAGAGACTGCTTGTAAATGGATGCCTCCGACAAGACATTCTCTGATCTAATCAGTATACTGAAATCATGGATTCCTTGGAAATCCGAGCCTTCTCATTTATCAAGGGATTTTTGGATGCCTGATCAGAGTTGTAGGGTATGCTACGAATGTGATTCCCAGTTCACAATTTTTAACCGTAGACATCATTGCCGCCTTTGTGGTCGAGTTTTCTGCAGTCAGTGTACATTGAACTCAATTCCTTTCCCATCTGTTGACCCAAAGACTTCCCGGGAGGAGTGGAGAAAATACGGGTATGTAATTATTGTTTCAAGCAATGGCAGCTGGGCGTAGCTACTCTTCATAATGGAACCCTGGTTCCCAACTTTGATTTCAGTACTTCACCATCAGCGGAAAGTTTTGTCAGCACAAAATCTAATGTTACTGCGAATTGTAGCAGTTTTATTCCTGGCTCAATGCCATACTCAGATGGGCCTTATCAACGAGCTCAATGTGATTTCGGTGTCAGCCCTCATCAATTATCAATGATGGAGACAAATTCAGACGGACAATGTGAGGCAGCATCAAGGAGGAGCAATGACCTTCTTGCTGACATAGTTGAACGTGAAACATCTCCAAACCAGTTTGGATTTTCAATGAACAGGTTGGATATTCATCTGCTCTTAATTACTTTTACTCATTGTAGAACATTGTAAATGCATACAGCCTTGACATGAACTTTTTATTTACCAAACTTTCTTTACATTTTTGCACAATATCAACAAAACTTTTACAAAGTTTACATTTCTTTTTATAGATCAATGATAGCGTAAATTCTATGGTTAATTGTGCATTTTGGAATGAAATGTTGATGCTCTCTGTGCTAGTTGCTGGGATTGCTCTGTGCATCTTCAGAAATCTCAAAATATGTACAAGGAGCACAACTTGGTTACTTTACATCCTGTAATTGTTATTTACTAACTTCAGAACTTTGGTAGAACCTGCAGAAGCAGAAATGAATAAAAGTATGCCAGTTTTAATTGCCTCTTTCTTTTTGCCTTCATTTTCGCATCAGGAGTGACGAGGAGGAGGAATATGGTGTATATCGGTCTGATTCTGAAACAAGGCATTTCTATAGTCCACTTGAGTTTGATGAAATGAGTAATGATGAAGGATCTCATAGAATTCATCTTGATCAAGATAATACTGCAACAAAATGTTTAAGCAGTTCTCCTCTACTCAGCAGTTTTGAGTCTCGGGGCTTGGAAGGGATCTCACAGCATGGGAAAAAGGATGAGCATGATATTGGTGATGAGTGTGAAGCATCTTCCTCTCTATATGCTGCAGAAAATGTCAATGTTGGACCTGTGGATTTTGAGAATGATGGACTTCTCTGGCTCCCCCCTGAACCAGAAGATGAAGAAGATGAGAGGGAAGCTGGTCTTTTTGATGATGACGACGAAGATGGTGTTGGTGATGCTACAGGAGAGTGGGGATATTTGCGTACCTCAAGCAGTTTTGGGAGCGGGGAGTCCCGCAATAAGGATAAGTCAAGTGAGGAGCACAAGAAGGCCATGAAGAATGTGGTTGACGGACATTTTAGGGCTTTGGTTGCGCAGTTATTACAGGTTGAGAACCTTCCTATTGGAGATGAAGATGATGAAGAAAGCTGGTTGGAGATCATCACATCTTTGTCTTGGGAAGCTGCTACACTATTAAAGCCAGATATGAGCCAAGGTGGAGGGATGGACCCTTGTGGTAATGTGAAAGTAAAATGCATAGCTTCTGGACATCGTTGTGAGAGGTAATTGGTAGAAAGTATATATTCTGTTGCATATATGAATTTGCCACTCTATTACATATTCTGACGTATTCAGTCTGGATATCTCATCAATGTTGTTATGAGATATAATGTTCCAGCTTTGCACCTGTTTTGTAAAGAATTTTGCTAGAAGCCAAATTCCTTGTTGATTAGTTGCTTGATTGTAATAACTTATGGAAGAACCTAAGATTCTTATGCAAAAATAACTGATAAATTAATCATATGATCTAGACCTGTATTTTAATTGTTTTTTCACCTGTGGGGCCTTATTCACAAACACCATAGTTGGAGAATTTCCCTTAATAAGGGAAAAACATTAGGAGATTTACAACTAAAATTTCAAATTAAGCAAATTCTTGCTCAGAAAACTTTGACAAGCTCATATTCATGAATCTCTCTCTCTCTCTCTCTTATATAAGAAAGTTGAAAGAGCAAGTACTTGAACTTTCAGTTCTATTACAAACTACTATTTACATCACTGTCTGTGTCCAGAATTGTTATAGCTAACTAGTCATACCTCCAGTCCCTTGCTCTTATCTGGTTCTTTCAGGTTTAATATGCCTATTAGACTAAACAGTGGACTGAAGACTCATATGTTATTTTTTTGTAGCCCCTCTTTTCCTAATATATATTTTGGTTGTTTTTCTTCTAGTATGGTGGTCAAGGGAGTTGTTTGTAAGAAAAATGTTGCTCACCGACGTATGGCATCAAAAATGGAGAAACCTCGCTTGTTGATCCTCGGAGGGGCCCTTGAGTACCAGCGTGTTTCTAACCTATTGTCGAGTTTTGATACTCTGTTGCAGCAGGTTGTGCTTTTCGGCTTTTTCTCTACTTGATCTGTGGCTTACTGGTTTATCTTCATAAGCATGAGCAAATATGCTTTTTCTTTCCTTCTTTTTGCTTCTTTCTTTGGTTCTTATAATATTACATACTTGTCTAGGAAATGGACCATTTGAAGATGGCAGTGGCAAAGATAGATGCGCACCACCCAGATATTCTTCTGGTAGAGAAATCTGTTTCTCGTTTTGCACAGGAATACCTTCTTGCAAAAAACATATCACTTGTACTCAATATCAGGAGGCCACTTTTAGAGCGGATAGCTTGCTGCACAGGTGCTCAAATAGTCCCTTCAATTGATCATCTTTCTTCCCCAAAGCTGGGTTACTGTGACAAGTTTCATGTGGAGAGGTGTCTGGAAGATCTTGGTTCAGCTGGGCTGGGTGGGAAGAAATTGGTGAAGACATTGATGTTCTTTGAAGGATGCCCAAAGCCATTCGGGTGTACTGTAAGTCCTCAAACTAACACCCCTTCTAAGCAATACTCCATCCCTCCTCCCCCAATAGGTAAGGTTTAAAGTTAATACAGATGCTTATATGGCTCATAAACAGAATAGTTGCATGCAAATCCACCTCGGGTGGCTAATGGCTACAAGGTGCTCTGTTACCTCTTGGAGACCTTGTGCTAGAAATTTTAATTGGAAATTTTTGGGGATGATTCAAGAAATTCCTAATAATCCTAGCCATCCCAACAGTGTGTATTTATGCCGAGCATTTTTGCTATGCTTTTTGACTCACCATAGTAATCACTTGAATACCTTATGAGTGGTCTGAAGAAACTGTCACAGAAAATAATGCTTTATTAAATGCTATTGTTTATCTGTTTCAGATTTTACTAAGAGGTGCTAATGGTGATGAGTTGAAGAAAGTGAAGCATGTGGTTCAATATGGGATTTTTGCAGCATACCACTTGGCAGTAGAGACATCTTTTCTCGCTGATGAAGGAGCCTCTCTGCCTGAACTTCCAATGCCCGCTCCAAGTATTGTGGTGCCAGATAAATCATCAAGCATTGAGAGGTCTATATCAACTGTGCCTGGTTTCACTGTCCCAGCCAATGAAAAATCTCTGGGGCCTCAGCCTAGTCCTGATCACAGGAGATCTCACAGTGTCCCAATTTCAGAACTGGCCTCATCAACTGGCAACGGTTCTATTGTCAAAATGGAAATGCCCCTGCTGCCTTCTTTATCCGATGGTCACAAATTGCAGTCCGCGGAACTTACTCCTTTCTCCTCTGTCCCTTTATCAGATTCTTTCCACAGTGAGCTTTTTCACCATATGTTTAAGGATAAAAATGAAATTGCTTCCATAGAAATTTTGACCAAAGATACTTCTGCAGCCAAAAATGGCCCAACTGCCAAGAATGATCATCATATGTTTTATGGTTTTGGGCCCTTGGAGGCTTCAGACCAAGGCATTGTTGTGAATAGTTCCCCGAATAATAATGGTTTTGTGGTTGGGAATCAGACAGGTGGTTTAGAGGTATCAACTACCCAACAGAATAGTAATAATCCTGAGGAGCCAAAACCTTTGAAAGAAGAGTTTCCTCCATCACCTTCAGACCACCAGAGCATTTTGGTTTCCTTGTCTTCCCGATGTGTGTGGAAAGGAACTGTATGTGAAAGGTCTCATCTCTTTCGAATCAAATACTACGGAAGCTTTGATAAACCTTTGGGACGGTTTCTGAGGGACCACTTATTTGATCAGGTAAGTTAACGCTTTCTCACATATGAATATATCACAATTTACAGAAGCTAGGGTAATTCATTCAGAAACTGAGAAAAGCCTTATATTTTGTCAGAGTTATCGATGTCGTTCTTGTGATATGCCTTCAGAAGCACATGTCCATTGTTATACTCATCGGCAGGGCACCCTTACTATATCTGTTAAAAAACTACCAGAAATACTCTTGCCAGGTGAAAGGGAGGGAAAAATCTGGATGTGGCACAGATGCCTACAATGTCCACGGATTAATGGTTTTCCTCCAGCTACTCGGAGAGTAATAATGTCCGATGCTGCTTGGGGCCTATCTTTTGGAAAATTTTTGGAGCTCAGTTTTTCAAACCATGCAGCTGCAAGCAGAGTGGCAAGCTGTGGCCACTCTCTACATAGAGATTGTCTTCGTTTCTATGGGTAATTATTTCTATATACATGTAATATATGAATAGATGGTTCCTCCTATGTATAAATATGAAAGACGGAATTTATACAGCATCTTGATCCAAACAGTTGGCTTATGACACATTCTAGATGTTGTGTTATTGTTGGTTAGAATTGAAATTTGTTATTAATCCTTTTGGTTATGTTGAGTGCTGGTTGGAAAATGTTAGCCAATGTTAGGGGACCTGAGTAGAGACTTTATTGCATTGTCGTGAGGATACAAGGATGTCTATTGGTACCTAGCTGCTAAGAAAGAGAATAATCAGAGACATAGTTCATTTTTGCAATAAATATTTATATGTAATCATTTCTCCCTCGTTCCTTACTGCCTTATCCTTTACAGATTTGGAAAAAATGTTGCTTGTTTTCGTTATGCATCAATTGATGTTCATTCTGTCTATCTTCCTCCCCACAAACTTGATTTCAACTACGAATACCAAGAGTGGATACAGAAAGAAGCATTTGCGGTATAATGATCACACACTTGATTTCTTACATTCCCTTTTCACTTCACTGCATTCGAGTGATCTAATGTATGATCATTTACAGGTGGTTTCCTGGGGAGAGCTTCTATTCTCCGAAGTAATCAAGAATCTGATTCCAATTTCGGACAAAAGATTTGGTCCTGAATCAAGACACCAAATTGTAGAACTTGAAGGAATGTTACAGAGGGAGAAGGCAGAATTCGAAGTGAGGCCAGTTCTAGATGTTAAATTTTACTGTCCTAGCAACATATGTTTTATGCCTAGCTGTATTACCATTACATATATGCAGACCATAAAATAGCATGCTAAGTTTTGACTGACCTATAATTGGGTTTAATTGGGCCATAAATAAACTTATTTTCTCTTATCTCATTCATTTGTGAATATATTTTTTTTACTGTGATAGACAGAATAACCTTTGCTTGCCACAAACTTCTGTTTTCTTTAGAGATATGTTCCTTGTCCCGCAAAAGAAATTTTAATTTTAAGTCTGTAAAATACTTGCCCACAAACATCTATAGTCTGAAAATGTCTATAATTGATGCAGAAAATTGATTATACTTTATTTTTCACTTTTAACACCTTTTGCTGATTGCTCTTGACAATGATTTAGGAATCAGTCCAAAAAGCTTTGAGCAGGGAAGAGATTAAGGGCCAACCTGTTATTGACATTCTTGAGATCAATCGATTACGAAGGCAGTTACTTTTCCAATCTTATATGTGGGATAACCGCCTAGTTTATGCTGCAAATTTGCATATAAAAAACAATGATTTGATCAGTGAAATATCAGAACAAGATGAAAAATTCCCAACAAGTGGTGAGAAGGTTGGTCAGATGAAAGTGCCTTCCATGACTGAAACTGGCTCAATTTTTCTTGATTCTCTTCTTGCTGATACAAAAGTTGATAAGAGCTCTGATCCAGGAGGAGGAGGTGATAGCAGCACTGCTTTATCAGATGGATTTCTAACAATCATGGGTCAATATTCCAATCTTTTAGATAATGACCAAGGTAATATTTCTGGTAGCATGAGCTTTTGTGAACAATCTGTTCCTTTGGAAACCGAGGTGAATGTACGCAGGACCCTGTCTGAGGGGCAGGTGCCTGTAATTGCTAATTTGTCAGATACCCTTGAGGCTGCTTGGACAGGTGAAAATTACATAGCAAATAGTACTTGTGGACTTTCTGATTCACCCTTGGTAGATTCTTCAACGGTGGCAGTTCTGGCAGAAGGATTAGATTTGGAGGATCACAAGGAAGGCCAGACTGGGCCTAAGGTTTCCCAATCTCTTTCACCTGCTCTATCCACCAAGGGCCCTGATAATATTGAAGAGCCAGTAGGCTGGTTCCAAATGCCCTTCTTAAACTTCTACCGTTCACTAAACAAGAACTTTTTGGCAAGTTCACAGAAGATTGATACAATGAGCGAGTACAATCCAGTTTATGTCTCATCCTTTCGAGATTCAGAACTGAAAGGGGGTGCGAGATTGCTTCTACCTGTGGGTGTTAATGATACTGTGGTTCCTGTTTATGATGATGAGCCCACGAGTATTATAGCATATGCTCTAGTTTCACCTGTATATCATGTTGGACTGATGGTTGATGAAGGGGAAAGAACTAAAGAGGGCGGAGATGTTTTGTCTTCATTTTCTTTATCTGATTCAGTAAATCTGGAATCACACCTGTCTGCTGATGAGTCAACTATTGATCTTTACAGAAGTCTCGGTTCAACAGATGAAAGCATTTTATCTTTGTCTGGATCTCGTAGCTCCCTGATTTTGGACCCACTGTCATCTACAACAGCTTTCCATCCCAAAGTGTCTTTTAAAGATGATGGTCCACTTAGTCAGGTGAAATATTCTGTAACATCTTATTATGCAAACCGGTTCCAAGCATTAAGGAAGATATGTTGTCCATCTGAGCTTGATTATGTGAGGTCTCTTAGCCGCTGTAAGAAGTGGGGCGCCCAGGGTGGCAAGAGTAATGTTTTCTTTGCCAAAACCTTGGATGATCGGTTTATCATTAAACAAGTCACAAAGACAGAGCTGGAGTCGTTTATAAAATTTGCCCCTGCATATTTCAAGTATTTGTCTGAATCAATTAGCACAGGAAGTCCAACATGCCTGGCAAAGATTCTGGGGATCTATCAGGTACCAATCCTCTCGGCCTTAAATGCTTCGTAGGATAAATTTTCATATTCGTCTAGATTAACTAGAAAATTGATAAGTCTAGTAATCAGTTGAAAAGATGTAATGTTACTGGCTTTTATAATTTTTGTTATGAATTGGCCCGTCTGCTATTTGAAGAATACCTATTTGTTTGAGTAACAACCCATTAGAAACTTTATTAAGTTGCTAACTTCAAACAATATCTTGTTTGCTGCTTTTGTAAATGTTCTAAATAAGATTTTGTCAGAAATGGGGAAGAAAAGACGTGTAAAAAGAAGTGACTGAACTTTGGAAGCTCCTACATATTTTTTCGCCTTGATTTCATCTCTGGACTTATTCATGATGTCTGCTAATACTTCTGGATTAAAAAAGCTATATAGTGATTCAAAAGATTTCGAAATAATAATATAAGGTCCAGTGCTATATTGAGCTTCTTAACAAACAACAAATTCCATATGTTTTCCACCATTAGATATTATATTTTCTGGAACTTAGTTCATCCTATTTTTTGCTTAATGTTTGAAAGGTTACAACAAAACATCTAAAAGGTGGGAAAGAATCAAAGATGGATGTTCTGGTCATGGAGAATCTTTTGTTTTCAAAGAGTGTGACACGGGTTTATGATCTTAAAGGATCTTCACGTTCACGGTATAATCCTGATTCTAGTGGGAGCAACAAAGTTCTGCTAGACCAGAATTTGATTGAAGCAATGCCAACTTCTCCCATTTTTGTGGGAAACAAGGCAAAGCGCTTATTGGAGAGAGCAGTCTGGAATGATACTGCTTTTCTTGCTGTAAGTTTTCGATCTTTGTTGTGGGGTCGAAGTGGAAGAGTCTCTCTGCAATTTACTTTAATGTTTTTTCTTTTAACTTGTGCTCTGCAGTCAATTGATGTAATGGATTATTCATTACTGGTTGGAGTGGACGAAGAGAATCATCAGTTAGTTCTTGGGATCATTGATTTTATGAGGCAGTATACATGGGATAAGCACCTTGAAACATGGGTGAAGGCGTCGGGTATACTTGGCGGGCCAAAGAATGCATCGCCAACTGTAATTTCACCAATGCAATACAAGAAAAGGTTCAGGAAAGCAATGACTACCTACTTTTTGATGGTCCCAGATCAATGGTTCCCTCCATCTACTGTGCCAAGCGATTTGCAGGCTGAACTACACAATGAAAACACACAAATGGGAACTGGTTAGATAAATACAGCGAGTATAAATGCTTGTATATTCCAGTATGTAGTTTGGTAATCAGCCCTCCCTTCCCAGTTTTTTTTTTTTTTTTCTTCGTTCATATTATTCATTTCCCATATTGCAATTCTTTTACTTTTCTTTTCTCTTGTTTATTTTTTTTTTGGGGGTAGCAATTTCATTTGGATGTCTTCTATTAAAACAAGAAAATTCGTTATTATTTGCTAGGATGTGAAGATAGAGGCTAGTAAAGCCACATAAATTTCTTTTAGGGGTTTAATATTAGATAACCTCTCCATGGAATTTTTATACAACATATTTATTCATGTATGTAGCATAAACATTTACATGTACGTTCTGTGAATTTTTGTCTTATATCTCAATTTATTAGATTTTTATGTTCATTGCTAACTCTCTCTCTACCTCCTCTTTCTTTCCTTGTGTACAATGCTGTTGTTATATTTTTATGCTTCTGGGTTTGATTGAAGGGTTGGCAGCGCTGCTTGAGATTTGAATTATGATAATGATTATGGAAGGATGATGGGTGTCTTCCTTTCTGGGTTTGAAGTTACTTTTTTTTTTTTTTTTTTAGAATAACGGAGAAATCCCACGTCATCCATACCGGGGTCATTGGATCCCGGTATGGATGCGTGGGTAAATCGGTGATGTCTCAAACTCAAATAAGAGTGCTAAATGCTTGAATGTGGGACCTTGAAGATAAAAAAAATAAAAAATTATTTATTTATTTATTTAAAAAAATCCAATCTAATTACTTATTATTCTTATATTTTTTATGTTTACTTAAAAAAAAAAAAAACATAATACTTGAATGCAATATATTTTTATATAAAATTATAATAAGGGCTCGTTGAGTCCTGCCAAGCCGTCCCATGAAGTGGCCGGACGTTGGCGAAATCTGGGTCGAGCTCGATTCATCATTCCTAAATGAAAGAGACATCTGCTTGCTGTCACCCAATTATATGTGGCTTCAACTGAAACTATCTTTAGTTGAAACTCTAAAAAGAACTCGATTGTTTGCCCTGTAAAATATCAGCAGAGAAGTGCTTCTATGCTTCACCATATACAGTCTATATTTAAAAGGAAGTCTATTTACAGAATGCTTCTTGTTATTTAAGATTACATTTGTAAAATTCAGCAGTTTAAGGCTTTAAGCAAAGACTAAAAGAATCTCTTAAAGCCATTCCAATTGATGTCTTCTTGCACAGCACCACCATCTTTGCCTGCGTTGTTGGGTTCACCATCACCATTAACAATTTCGTGCCATCTTTGCAGAAGACTATTCATTATCTCAGCATCCCTAAACTCAGGCCCAGAAAAATTGCAGTATCACTTATTTGACAAGATTCCATCAGTAGAAAAATGAATTTTTTATTTTAATATTATATTGGAAAATGATAAAACACCTTAGGTGCTATAGTTTTAAAAACACAAACTTTAATCCTAGTCATTAAATATTTTCGGTTAATTTTTAATCACTTTTCATCCGAATAGTGTTAAAAAGTTTATTTCAAAATTAGATGAAAAGTGATCCAATTAATAAAAAAAAATTAATGGCATTATTACAAAGACTAAAATTTATATTTTCTAAAAATTTAAAGATTAAATATATTGAGTGTCATTTTCGCATACTACTTATGACTAGACCCGGCCACGGTTCCGGTTCGGAACCGGAACCGAACCGGTTGGAACCGGAAGGTTCCGGTTCCAACCGGTTACGGTTTCGGTTCCGGAACCGAACCGGAATGGGACCGGTTCGGTTGGGGTTCCACCCCAACTCGAACCGGTGGAACCGTACGGTTCCACCGGTTCGGACGGTTCCAACCGGAACCGAACGGTTCCGGTTGGAACCGTCGGGTTCCCGTTGGAACCGTAGGGTTCCAACAGGAACCCTACGGCCCCCAACGGCTAGTGCTGTTGGGGGATGCAGGGAGCCGTTTGGCTCCCTGCCAAACGGCTCCCTGCCAAAAAAAAAAATTAACAAAATAAAAAAAAAAAAAAAAATTTGTTATATAAAATATTAATTACTAATGTACCCCTAATAACGGTAATAAAACGGTTATATTTAGGGGCATATTTGGTATCAAAAAAATTCTAAAATTCTATAAATAGGATTCATTTTTCATTATTTCATCACACCAAATTCTCAACTCTCTCATTTTCTATAATTTTCTAGTTCTCTTATTCGCAATTATTCAATTTTCTTATTTTTCTTCCTAATTTCTCAAACGAAAAATGGCAAGCTCATCTGAGAACATAATGTCAAATATGCCAACCCAAGAGAGCGGCCCTAGTGTCAGTGCACAATCACGGAGAAGAGAAGTTAAGGCTCGGTCCTCGGATATTTTCAAAATTCATTTTAATTTGGAACGCCTAGAAGATGATTCACAACGAGCAGTTTGCAACTATTGTGGGGTTATCTACAAATTTTCAGGTGGATATGGCAATATGATCAAGCACATGGAAAAACATCATCCGGTTGAATTTGGCATTGATACGACGCAAACTCAAATGGCCAGGTACGCATCATCAAGTAGAGGTACGAGTGCTTTAGATTTATTTAAATATTCTGATGCAAAAAATAGAGAAGAATTTGCGAAATTAACTTGTATGGCACATCTTTCTTTAAGCTTTGGTGAAAAACTTCATTTTACTAATTACGTGCATAATGCTTTAAACCCTTCTGCATGTAGAATGACTCGAAACACAACAAAACGTCATATTTTTAAATTATACAAAGATGGTAAAATTATTTTAAATGAAATATTTAAAGAGATGAAAGGTCGTATTTCTGTATGTTCTGATATTTGGAGTGATCATTGGCAAACACATTCATACATGGGTGTGACTTGTCATTGGATTGATGCATCATTTACCATGCAAAAACGACTAATTGCATTTAGAGTTTTTGATGACCAACATACTGCACATAATATTTATAGAATGATGAAGGTAATTTTTGATGAATATGGTTTAGGAGAAAAAATTTTAACAATTGGATTTGATAATGCATCTGCAAATACTGCATCCATCAATGATTTAAAAGAAATATGTCAACCAAATTTAGGGGGTCGGTTTTTTCATATTCGTTGTACATGTCATGTCCTCAACTTATGTGTGCAAGACGGTCTAAAATTATTATCACCTTTCCTTGATCCAATTAAAACGGCACTTAACTGTATTTGGTCATATTCTCAAATTAGGAGAGAATGGACCAAGTTTTGTAAAATAAATGGTATTAAACCGATTAAATTTTCAAGAGATGTTCCAACACGTTGGAATTCTACTTATTTTCTTTTATGTCAAGCATTTCAATACAAAGATGCATTATGTAGTTTTTTTTCTCAACATGTTCAAAATATCACACTTTATCCTAGTCAATGGGATATTTGTGAAAAATTGTTAGATATTTTAAAAGTTTTTAATGATGCTACTTTAGTTTTTAGCGGCGTTTATTATCCTACAGCACATTTATTTCTTCTTGAGAGTTTAAATATTGTTGGCACTCTCGATGAGCATGTTGACAGTAGCGATCCTAATGATATTGTTTTGTTAGAAGCCATTACTGTTATGAAGGTAAAATGATTAAACTATTTTAGAGAAATTCCTTTACTTTATCTTATTGCTGCTGTTTTTGATCCTAGATTTAAATTAGAAGGTTTGAGTGGTGCTTTACAAGCTTATTATGGTTATTTAGGAATATTAGATGAAATTGACATTACTAGATTAATGACGAAATTAAGAAATGATTTAATTGAGTTATTTAATGATTATATTGTAAGATATAACTTAGGAACATTAGGTCAATCTAGTAGTAGCGAACCGGTAATTCAAACAAGACTTAGCGCAGGGGATCGTTGGTTATTGCAACGAAATAAAAAAGCTAGGGATACGACAACTAATAACCCTGAATTAGATAATTATTTATCTACAAATTTTGAGTTTTCTAATGAAAGTTTATGCAGTAAAAATTTTAAAATCCTTGAATGGTGGAACCGGCATCAAAATATATATCATGTTTTATCTATTATTGTTAAAGAGATCTTGGCAGCACCTATTTCCACCGTTGCGGTTGAGCAAGCCTTCAGCTTGGGAGGTAATATATTGGAAGCTAGGCGATCTTCATTACATCCAAGCACTCTAGAAGCAACAGCTTGTGTGGATGATTGAACTCGAGCTGATCTGAGACAACAAGAAGATGCCCCCGATGATTGTGAAGATTTGTTCGATAATGCTTCTGCAACAAGTGCAAGCGGAACCGGAGCCGAAGGATCAACCGATAATGATGATTGATAATTGTAAAATTATAATTTACAAAAGGGGATATGTCTAAAAGACTAAAACTTGTAATGGAACTACGTGAGCTTTGATTCCTCTCACCCTTGGAGGATACGTAGGCAACTTAAATATTTAAAAATTTAAGCTCAAGCTCTTCAATGTAATAAAAAAATTTTTTTTTAAATTTAATCTCATTTTTTTTTATTTAAATTAATCAAAAAAAAAAAAAAAAGGAACCGAACCGAACCGGAACCGAAAGGTTCGGTTCCGGTTCGGTTTTCGGTTCCGGTTCCACTTAAGTGTGGAACCGGAACCGAACCGGATTTAACCGGTTCGGTTCCGGTTCCACACTTGTGGAACCGGTTACCGGCCGGTTCGGTTCGGTTCCGAACCGGAACCGAACCGCCGGCCGGGTCTACTTATGACAAGTACTCTACCTTGAATGAAATGTTGCTCTAGGAATCCGTGGATGAAAACGAGGGCCCTCATCATATCCTTCACAAACCATCTCCCCATTTTCATCTCTATAGCAGATTATACCTTCAAACTGGTCCTCAAAAGCCTGCTAAAGCCAACAAGAAATGTAAAACTTCATATAAATTTTAATTCACCATCTATTTTGATCATTTACTATCTTAGAAAGTTTGGAACTGAACTTCAGCCAATTGGGTTGTGTTGAATAGTAATGATTCCTTAGCCATAATGATAAAGAAACATGAAAGCAAAAGATGTTGATTGAAATTAATGATCAGCAAGAGGAGAAAAGTAAATAATGTTGACCTTGGTTTTGAAGGAGGATCTGAGCTTAAGTGAAGCTGCTTTCTTGAATGTAACAAATTGACTCTGTTTAATCATAGGCTTTGTAACAAAAGCAGATTCATGGACAGTGATATATGGGGAAGAAAAACAAGCAACAGCCATTGATCTCAGCTACAAAAAAACAAGAACAAGAAGAAGAAATTTGTTCTGAAGGGGGATAGTTAATTGCTAGGTGAGGGTAAATATATAATGAGGAATTTGTTTCAAGTTCATAGTGACTTTAAATGGATATAAAATCGAATTATTGATGTGTAATGTCTTATCATAGTGCATTATATTTTGTAAAAATAGGGTAGCTGGCCCCATATTGCTTATCTTCTACCTGTTGATGTAGGTGAAACTTAAATTATCTTGTTCTTTGATACCGCCTTTTGTCTCTCAACAATTGGTTAGTGGGTCTATTCAAACTTTCATATTAAAGCCACCCCTTTAATTGTTTGAATGACTCTTTTGTTTGGTTGGATTCACTTTCAAAATCAGAAGGTAAAAAATCAGCCGAAATGGCTCAAACTGTCAATTCGATTTTTTAATTTCAAGATAAATTTTATCCAAACTTTTTAAAATTTTAATTAATTAAAATTAAATATGATATTATGATGATATTAATCGATTCTATCCGTTCAATCAGAATGTTTGGATTTTTAGGATTTATTATCAATCATTATCAACTCTCATTAAAGATAATAAAGTTAACTGTTTAAGTCAGCAATCCTCATCATCCTTTTAGCAGAATTGCTTCTCACATATTAACACCTTTTGCTTTGCCTCAGATATAGAAAGATCCAAGAATGTATTAAAAAAATGTAACTTAAGGATGTAAACCTCTCTGGTGCAATCATCATTAGGTTTGAAACTTTCTTCAAAGAAGAAAAGAAGAATGGGAATATTAGGCTAAAGAATAATAAATGACATTAAAGAATAATAATTGACATTAAAGAATAATAAATATATGGCCCAAGAAGTCTCATACATAGAGGCCTCAGGCCTGCTTCTGCATCACAACAAACCCGAAGGGGCTTAAAAAGTTTCCAATCTTGTAGTAGAGCACTCAATTGCAACACAGATTCAAAGTTTATTTTTTGAATTTATTATTTTAGGCACGAAAAACAAAAATTCAATGTTGAATAATAATTCAATGTTGGTTTGGTCCATTATTAATCTTGTAGTGAATGCTTTTCCTAGTTTAGTAATCACTGTTCAACTGCCTCCTCACTTCTCACTCAGTCACTTTCTTATGACTTTAAAAAGTTTACATATCAAAATGGTGATTATATGCAACAAACCAACCACTAGTCCATAAAGTTACAACACAAGCACCCCCCACAAAAGAATCCCTGTTGCTTTAAATTAGCCATCATTACAAATTTAACCACAAAGCCATGGATCTCTCAAGTCCAAAGTTCTTTCAAGCTCAGCCGATATTCCCTTCCACTGGTGTAAGCATTCTGCATTCTGCATTCTGCATTTTTGTTTGTTTTTGTTTTTAGTGTCTCTAATTTGGTTCTCACATTCTGTTTTTTCTTGTGATTCAGGAATCACCAATGGAGAGTAACACGAGCTTCTATGGGAAAAGTAAAGGCAACCCATTTGCAGTTGCAGATACATTTGGTGACCCACTTTGCAGCCTCAATCTCAAAGAAACTTCTGAGTTTGTCAAGTCATTTCCTGTGGCTGTAAACAACAATAGCATTTCAGCTCAAAGAAAGAGAGATGGAGTCAATTCAGTCACACAAAGGAGAATAGAATCACCTTCCACTCCTGGAAGGCCTTTTTTTAGCTTCAGTGTTGGTAATTTTTCAAGAAAAAACGTTCCTTCAAAGTGGGATGATGCAGAGAAATGGCTAAACAGCACATCTTGCCATGACTCTCCTGCTCATCCAATCAAGCCAGTACCAGTGCCAATACCAATACCAGAATCTTCCAAGAACCAAAAACATGTTGATAATTTTAAGCAAGAAAGGGTGGTCTTTTCAGAAAAATATAAGGTCATAGAGGAAAAGGTCTCAAAGGTTGTCTCAAGCTTCCAAAGTTCTCTGTCTTTGGACCACCACAATTCAGCCACAGCTTTAAATGGGGTCTCAGTCTCAACAGATGTTCTTCTAAAAGGTAGCCTTTATATTTCACTACAACTTTAGTTGGACCTTTGGCTTTACTCCTCAAGAACTTGTCCTTTTCATTCCTACCACTTTTCATCATGGACCTTTCATCATTCACCTTTTAAGAGCTTAATAACGTTTTAAACTTGTGATATACTATTTGATTGTGCTCCTTGGTTGGAAAAGCAACCCAACTGGGTTTTCTTGCTGGAAAAATGCATATCACTGGACTGAATTAGGTTGCATAATAATATCAGAAAAGGAACATGAAATAAACGCAACTATTAAGATGATAGCAATGACAATTTTGTTTACTTTGCCCCTTTCGGATACTTTAAATGCATATTATGTAAGACTGTCATTGTTTTATTCTTAATTGTGTTCCTCATTGGAAGTGGATTATGGATTTTCTTCTGAAAGATTTATTTGAGGTTTGTTAATTGAATGTAGGTAAGTTTGCGGATGAGGTAGAATCAGTTTTGCCGAATTTCAGATGCTCAGAGCCATCAAAAGAAGGGTTTCTATTCAGAAACACCAACAGCGAAACCATGAAAGATGTGGGCACAGGAGTAATTCATGAGGTTCAGCACAGAGATGTTGGGACAGAGATGACTCCACTAGGCAGTTCCACAGTTTCTAGATGCCATACACCATTCATGAGTTCATCACCTGCAAGGCACAATACACCTGACAATAGGTCAGGACCATTGGCCTTGGGATATTCGAATAGCACCAATAGCACCACTGACATTTCCCAGTTGCAGGAGTGTCATTTAGCTAAGCTACAACTTCGGACACAATATGATTCAGTAACATCGAATTGGAGTTCAAGGGAAGAGGAGGAAGAAGATATATCTAAGAGCTTAAGACATTTTGAAACAGGCACTGAGCCCCAGAAGGGTGTTTTAGATTCAATAGCAGCTGCTTGGGAAGAAAAGGAGAAGACGAAGTGCTGCCTCAGGTAATAAGATTTTTCAATGATTTGCAACATTATTTTGGATAGTAAGTATGCCACTTGTTAATAATTGTAATTTGTGTTGCAATTATCAAAGAGAAGAAGCAAAAATTCAAGCTTGGGTTAACCTTCAAAGTGCAAAAGCAGAAGCTCAATCAAGAAAACTTGAGGTACTCTTCTTACCTTTTTTTCAATCATTAACAGTTTCTTTCCAATTGGAAATGCAAGCACCACAAACAAGTAAACTTAAATTTCAATTGTCTTTGCCAATTGTCGTTACTTTTGACTCGAGTTGTCTCTGCATTAGTTTTCTCCTTTTTTGCTTTATAATGAAAAAATATGCTCCCATGTTTTCACTGCTACAACAAGATACTAATAGTATAGATTATCATTAAGAAAGTGGTGTTGTCAAATATGGCGACTGAGATATTAAAAACTAATAATTTGGGATTGATGTGGAGTCATGTAGCAAAGCCATGTAATTCTCCCTTTGAAAACTGAAGATAAGCATAATTTATTATCTCACAAGTGAAGATATAATGTGGATATGATCACAAGCTTTTGTCAGGTTTATTGTTGATTTAGTCATCCTCGAGGCCACCCGGTACACTCAGACACTTACCCCTTGCCTTTTTATTTTCTTGATTAGGTTACCTTTTTTTGGAGTGTTCTTCCTCTATTCTATATTCTTTTATGTATATGCTTCACTCTTAGATAATGAATATAAAAGCTTGAAGTCATCATATGTTTATATTTGTTAAAGTCATTGGTTTTTGTTGTTACTTGCAAACCCATGTGAAGGTCTAACATTGGACATGTTGTAGGGAATTGGAATATTTGTTTGAATTTGGATATCTCATGCTTGGAAGCCTAGTTTTTTAGTTCATTTGAATTAAATATGGCAGCATAATTTGCTAATCTACTTTAATACGCTTGCAGTGCACTTACATTCTGTCATAACAAATCGTTTATTACAACCTTATTAGTCTGGAGACTTGTATATGCATTGACTCATGAAATTTTACGTCTTATTGCCTGTTTGTTGTCTAATGACTGGTATTGGATTTGGATATCATTTCTGAACTGAACTTCTTAGGTAAAAATTCAAAAGCTGAGATCAAACCTAGAAGAGAAGTTGATGAAGAGGATGGCAACTGTTCACAGAAGAGCCGAGGAATGGAGAGCAGCAGTGCAGCAACAACAGGCAGAGCAAACTCAAAAGGCCATTATACAAGCACAAAATATTATAAACAGACATAACACCCGTAATTCTGGACACGGCTCTTGTGGATGCTTTCCCTTCAATAACTTTTACTGAGCAAGAAAAAAAAAAGATAAATAAAAAATCTTCATTCTGTATCTCTACTCCAAAGAAATCCCAGCATTACATTTTACATTTCAGTACTTAGTGAGGCCATAAGCATTACCAATTTGATACATGGTGTGTAGTGGCATAATTGATAATGCAGGACCAACTTCAGCCTATCTGGGAGTGGCTGAAGCTGATCCAGCTTTTATTGTAATTTTTCTGACTTTTTCCCTTTACAGTTGGCTTGGCCTGCATCTTATTTGGATTCCCACATGGGAACTAGTTTTAGGCTCTGTCACCTTTCAGCCTAGCAACAGCATTATAATAATAATAATAATAATAATAATTCACCTTTATGTCATTTTTAACATTTTCTTAATGAGTTCATATGCATAACTAAGAATAGTAGAAACAGACAGCAGATTTCAGAAGAAAATTTAAAGAAGCAAACGCTGCTTCTAAAGCACTGAAGATAGGTTTTGGAAATTATAGAAATGATCCAACCATGTAAGTTAACATGTGCAGAAGACTAAAGCTTCACGAAAGTTGCAGTAGCTTTTAGCTTTTAGCTTTTAGCTTTTAGCTTTCATGATCAGCTGCTAGCAAGCTAGTGATTCAGAAATTGTTGGATTTGTGGGTTTATTATTTTGACCTTTCTTTTGCATCAGCCGTGCATCTTTTACAAAGGACCCCCCCCCCCCAGCCTCCTTCAATGCCAATTTCTGCCACAGTATCTAAATTTGAGATATTAGTGGTGGTCTTTTATTCTGCACTTAAATCAGATTTTCACATTTGACCAAGTTATTACAATGCATACATGCTTGCTCACTCATAGACACCATACCCTATGTTTCCATTTGCCATATATACATGTGCATGTATTACATAAGATTTTCTGCTCATTTTTGTCTGCATATATTTTGTTCACTTCAATTTAAAGTTGCTTCTTGTTTTAGTCAGAGTGAAGGAGCTTCATTAATTATCCAGGTTGGAGGAGAAATAAAAGCTAGATTTTATGAAGTTTTAGATTTCATGACTATATATGAATCTTGTTAAGTACTTTTTTGGTGTTTTAGTCAAAAAGGCACCAAAATGTGAATATATAATAATATTAAAAATAAATTATTATGTGGGTAGGTCCCATATTCCCCAAAAAAAAAAAAAAATTACTATTTACACAGTGAATCTCATGTTTATAAATAGACTTTATTTCATTCTCAACTAAATCCTTTGTATTCAAAAAGATAAAAATATTGTTTCTTCAGAAGAGTTTATGAGAGAGTTCTAATTCTCCTATATTAAGAGAGAGTGTGATTGTTCACTCCTTATGTTTAGAGAGAAATTGTAAGAAAATTTCCACTATAGTAAATCCTTCTACATTTCTCGTAGATGTATCCCTCACATTTAGGGTTTTATCACGAAATTTGTGTCTCATTGCTTTATTTTATTGATAATATTTTTGGTAGGCTAAGCCTCCTAATTATTATTGTGTTGTTATATGGTAGGCTAAGCCTC